>JASGAT010394024.1:0-16052 GCA_030220025.1 Chelon auratus | reverse complement strand
GGCCCAAATAACTTGTTAGCATTTGCACTTTCAGTACGAAGGAATGCAGCAAAGTTGGGATGTTTCAAAACTCTTATTTGGACAAACAACCAGACAGACAACAAAGTGTTGCAGAGCTGGAAAGGAAGGAATTTATAGAGGGGTGGGGGTTGCCATGCTGGTTGTACTGGTGGTGGTGGGAGGAAAGGAGCCTAGTGGTGCTAGGGGTCAGAGGTCAGCTTCTTGCACTCAACAGCTGTCCTAAAAGCAGTAGAGATAAGGCCCTGAAAGCATCCTGTGTGTGTACAAATGTGTGTGTGTGTGTGTGTGACTAATACCAGCCGCTGGACAAATAGATACTGTAAAGCCTGACCAACTGGAATCTAACGACTCCACCAGTCCATGACACGCTGAACACTTTGCAAACTTAAGTCCTGAGAACAGCAGTAGATTACCCCCACCCGAGAGATAGAGAGAGAGAGAGAAAGAGAGAGAGAGAGAGCGAAGGAGGAGGGAGGTCGAGGCTTGACCGGTAGGCCAGGTCATTCATCAACCGCTAATGGCCGGAGCTTTATGCTGTCGTGATGAATGACCTTTGTCCGAGAGGGAAACGACGCAAAGCTTAACTGCAAGACAATGGCATCGGCGGAGGCATCCATTCTGCACTTGTCAATCAAGGTCTGAAGGAAGTTGCCGTGGAGTGTGTGTGTGTTTGTGATGAGGACGGTTTGCGTGTCAAGCCAGCAGCCTCTAGCAGTTTAAGCCCTGTTTTTGGCTAGTTGGGTATTCACTCCTGTCCCGCCTCGCAAATTGCACTGGATTCCACTCAGGGTTTTGTCAAATCTATCCGTCTTTGGACGAGCAGTGGGACAGTTAAGGAAGTGGAGCTAAGACATGAAGTCAAGACTAAAAAGTGAAATCTAACACCGAAATATCCATTACAGGGCAGTGTGAGGCAGACATGAGAATATTTATTTTGTGTTGGAATAAAAAGCTAAATTATGACTTTTTGGCAACTGGGGGGAAAAAAGCTTTATGATAATTTTGTTAAAATATTTAACAATAAACAGAATAAGCTTGAGAAGCTTCCTGCTAATTCAAATCAGAATCAGTATTGTCTTTGTCTGGCGAGGAATCTGTCTCTGTGATGTAAGAGAAAACAAGAAGAAAGCAAAAGCAAGCCCTGCGAGTCAAAAAGCATAAACGTAAAATTTACTGACGGAGACAGTAACCGCACCAACAAACGCGCTCAATCTCCATGAACAACACTGATTAGATCCGAGCCGAGAGATAAATGAAGAATCCAGCATTTTAAGTCTTTTCTTTCAAGTCAGATCATTCATGTTTTTTTAAGTGGCTTCCAATTTAGCTTCTGTCAGACGCTACAAGACTAATACTGGCTCTAAACGGGGAGCGGACCTGCTGAGCACGCTGTCTGTTGTTGTATTTTTGGTCGAAGATTTAGTCGAATTGAGAAGTGATGTCTGCTGGCAGCTGTGCAAAAAAAAAAAAGAAAAAAAGAGGATATGCTCAAGACATATCTACAGTCTGAGTTTCTGTTGAGCAAAGAGATCTGTGTTAAATTAAATGACGTGTTTCAAAAATGCAGTTACCGCACGACTGCAATATCTGCGGTCCAGTTCCACGCCGACTTTGCTATGCGACATATCCCCACATATCCTGGATTCTCCGTATCCCCGGTGCCGCTAATGTAAAAGTCGGAAATGTCAAAAATATATAGTTCTGAGCAATTTACATTCTTATGTATCACACAGTGTAACCCAGAATGTTTCTGTTCAATTAGAGAATAAATTCTGCTGAGCACGATAGTGACACCACACATACAACCAGGATCAGAGCTTCGATTATACGAACGATTATAATTTTGAATTTTGAGTTAAGACATTTGGAATAAACCAACTAGCCAATATTTTGAAAGGAACGCATGCCACCAGTGAAAGAAGCCCACATTTCGGTTTAGAAGGATCAGCACGCCGAAAGACTCGGACATCAACAGGTTTTTGGAAATGTGCAACAACCAGGATGTGTCGTGCAAGTAAATGACAAAGGCTGGCAACACGGCCAATGGGTTTCATTATGGGGCGAGTTTCAACTGCAAAAATACCTCTACACACAACTGAATAGAGCCCTGCGAAGGACTGGTGACCTGTCCAGGGTGTTCCCCTCGCCTCTCACCTGATAACAGCTGGGATAGGCTCCAGCCCCCCCCCCATCGCGACCCTTCACAGGACAAGCGGTTACAGAAAATGAATGAATGAACAACTGGACAGTCATACGCCAAGTCAGCTCTACAGCACTCAAATGATACTCTTCTGTCCATCAGCGCTTAAAGCCCACCCGAATCATCTGATCTTTGCCGGGCATAATCAGCCCCCAACGGAGCAATTCCAGACTAATTTTCCCCCGGCCACAAACTTTCTAGCTGGCCTCGAGGCTATGCACATTATATTCATCAACTGTTGACTGTTAATGGCGTTGTATTTAAAAGCAGCACAGCCAGTGTTGCCAGATATACGACAATTATCGTATTTATACGCTAGTTATGGGCCTATACGATATAACAAGTCAGATATACGATCGTTTGGCATTTAACTGACAATAAATAAATAAAGCAGCTGTTTCATTCAAATGTTTATTCCTTTGGTCGTTGCAGCTACACGCACAAACAATAACTTTGATTTTAAATGCACTGTCCTAGCGTTTCAGCACAAAATACGATAATTTTATAGCGACAGTACGATATTTCTTAATTTCCCATCTGGCAACACTGATCCCAACTGGGACATATTTAAAACAACTTGGGTTGTACTTTCATAAGTCGCTTATAGGAGGCTCAGCACTTTTGCCAGACTATCTTAACCACTTTGTAATGAACTCCAAGAGAGCGACCCAAAAATGTTTTGCTTCCTTTAGTCTCGCCTGGCACGAATCAGCGCTTTGGGACTTTGATTAGTTTTTAATAAATGATGGAAACACGCAATGTCAAAATCCCTTCCAGTTCTTTTTACGAGCTGCCCAGTGTACTCCAGTAAACTCTGTGATGTACAAAGTGCCCGTGCTAAGAATAAAACGGGGCTCATGTGAGTGATCCCAAACAGCTCCTCTTCCTCCGTGTCACTATCACTTCCTCATTTTGAGGCCTGCTTTCATTTCACCAGATGCTGAATAAGTTGGAATACCACACGGCTGCCTTATTGTTGAAGGAAGTAGCTGCTTGCACACACACACGCATACACACACTTGCACACACACGTGCGTGCACACACTCAGACCTCTCTTTGTCAAATGTTCCCTGTGTGGCGTTCTCAGTCCAGTCAGCTTTATTATTGAAAGTGATACAGAAAGGAATTGATTACAAAAGAGGATTAACTCTGAACAGTCCCCAAAAAGGCTGTAAAAACAAACGGCCCGGCGTGGCCATGTGGATCCAGACACCTTATCATTTTATTAAAATTGACGCCGGATGCATTTTTCTCCCTGTGATCACAGAGCGGGCGTCGCGTTTGGCTGAGCGGGGGCTTCTGGCGGGGAGTCCACCTCTCTGATGTGTTTTAATAAACACGACCTTGATTGTTCCCTGGTGTTATTTTGAAGCGTGGAAATGAGCCTCCTTTTCAATAGTCTCTGCTGGAGCCATTCCTGTTGGCAACAACCCGGTCCTCCAAACAAAGTCAGCACTGTGACTGGCACTGGCCGCGTCAGACAAAACACGCCATTTTTAATTAGCTTTGTTGCAAAATAGGCGATGGCGGGGGGGAGCAGAATGAGAGAACGCGCCCGAACACCTTAATTGGTTCATTCGGAATCACCGTGCAGCTACGCAAACGTGCAAACAACAAAACAAAAAAAAAATCAACTTTTTTTTTTTTTTTAAACCTCTCTGCCACACTTCTTTTTTTGCAAAGCTTGAAAATAAACACAATACTTCATGCAAGCTTAAATCTTTTTTTTGCCAGTCAACAAATTATCATAGTTTATTTTAATGCATGTTTCTTCGAATATGCAAGCCTTTCCAGCTACTCTGATAATGAGCTTCGCCATCTTGTGCTTTACATGTCATATCGGAGTATCCATATCTAAATGTGAGCTACGCTGCAATTATTTCCTCCTAAAACATTAGCAAACGTCATTTCTAAGCAGGTGGACAGTTTATTAAAATATTACAGAACTGCAGCTATAATAAGAAAGAGGATGAGTTTGTAACTGTTGCGGCGAATTTGTCATATTATTCCGCCCTATTTATATCCCAACTTTCAAGAGCTGGGGCGCTCAGCAGAAGGCTCCTTTTACACGATTCGAGGCCATCGCCATGTTGCCGTACAAGCGCCGCTCTCGCCTAAAGCCACTCCGCTTGTAGGCGGACAGGGGACTCTGTTCTGTTCTGCTGAGATGAATATCAAGACAGGTACTGGCGACGGCGCTGTACACCCCCCACCACCACCACCTCGTCCCAGCGCTTCCCTCCCTCCCTCACTCATCATCCCTCTGTCACCTCACTGAAAGGTTGGTGTCTTTCTCTCTGAGGGCGTTTGTTCAGATGTGGGCAGCCAGGACAGTGTGGCATGCCTGGGGCTTACCAATGAGATTAGACGGTGACAGTGACACGGTGGCGTGGCCAAATGATCTCCAAAACCGCAGGCGGGGGCTGGAAAGGGGATGTTCTAAGCCGTGCAGATGAGTCACCGAGGCCCTGTTTGCTCTCCGGAGCTGCTGCTGCTGCTGCTCCGCTCTCGTGTTTGTTTTCGGTGAAATCAGTGGCCTCGTTGTTTTTAATAGAGACAGCGAGATGTAAAGAGCTGATCTCATTAGTTCCATATTTTGGCTTGCTATTAATGCTTGGTGGGATTATTAGTCTTGTTGACTAACTCTTTGATCAAATATTAATTGTTATTCATCAAGTAACATTTTTAACTTTAGGCTGCTTTTTTTATTTTGGAAAAGGGGAAAAACGGCAGCGAACACCTAAAAGAAGATGAGGGTTAGTCGATCCGCCCGTGGGTAGAAAGACAGGAAAAAGCATCACAGCAACAAGTACAGAGCCGGAAAGGTGTAAATGTGATATCGCCTCATCTTTGAATGTAGCCAAATATGTAGTAATGATGCAAATGAGCACAGCTGCAGGCGCATTAACTACATTAAGACGCTACCTGCCTGGAAAAATACAACTCTGAAGCCAAACGCAACCGAGAAAAGAAAGCAAGTGGCAATGTCTGAAAAACCGTACTGTTAATGCCTTTTGATTTCTTTTTTTAATTTGCATCTTGTCACCGAATTGACAAATCTTAATTGATGTTGTAGCAAATGATAAAAACAAAACAACCAAAGCTGCCAAATCCCAACCCATTTCTGCTTTCTGAGACACTAAACCACAGCTGCAATGCCCGTTCTGCTTCCATAGTTCCTCGTTCCATACAGCAACACACTCAGATGCATACGTAACCATGGTGCAACTCCTAAATAGTTTAGAACTAAATAAAGGCCATAAGCCTCACACTTTTCCAAGGCGACAATGTATAATAAATGTCTGGTTAGGCCTTGGGTTAATAAAATAAAAACTGGGGTAAAGGGCAACCCGCGGTTCTCTGTTCCTTGGTGCGGTTACCATGATAAACACAAGGAATGACCATGGTTATGAGAAACATATTGATTTAAAAAAAAAAGGGGAAACAAACAGCAGTCGTCCACGGTTTCGTCAGCCAATTCATTCGCCCAACTTCCTTCTCGCACAAAGTTTGCGGCTTCGTGACGATGGCACCCACTCCACCCATCGCCGCGGCCACTAGACGGCTTCGCTTCTTGGCGTGTCGCTTTGGGACCATCGCTTAAACGGCGGCCGCACCGTCGCACATTGATTGATTGATAAATATGGGGCTAGGAAAAGAAATAAATTGATCATTCATCCCCTGGAGGACATGAACATCTAGTAAAAATCACTGATCGACGTAAAATGTTTTTGCTGTTGTAGAGCTAAGGCCAGTGAAGAACAAAAATGATTAAGAATCATTCCTTTAAGACTACAAATCTCGACCAAATGTGGCGGCAACCTGGCTACTAGTTGCTGAAATACTTTGCTTTGGATGAAAGCATTGGACGTGCAGCTCGCCATTGGTTCTTTGGGTAACCATAGTACTTTGGGCTGTAAGGCTTTGTCACTGCAGCATTAAAAAGCTGGTGAAGGAGTTCATTTGGTTGCGGGGAGGGGAAGAAAAAAAACAAAACAAAGTGTCGCGTATTCAGCGTTAACACTGAAGACTTCGTCGTACGTCGCAACGATTGTACGCTTCCCCTTCAGCTGAGGGAGCGACTTTCTACAAGGTCATCGGCTTGACTCGCACACACTCGAGAGGCCTATTCAGGAGATTTAAAAACAGCTTCTGACAATTTAATTTGTATAATACTGGATGGAGGATGTTTTTCTTTTTCTGAGGACAAGTGGAGAGCTTGACGTTGGCGTCCTCTTAGTCTTCTACGTAACCCTGCTCTTGGATAGATTTTAAATTAAACATTAAGGTGTGAGTGTGTTTTGTTTTTTACTCTATCAAATCAGTTAATTGCCTCAAAACACAACTTTTCAGGGCAGTTACAATACATAAAATCGGACACAGAATTAACACCTGACTTTGACTTTACTCTGTGGTGGATATCTACAAGTAGTATCTACAATGTCTGCATGGTGCAAGAAAAACAGTCTCTTGGGCCACTTGTGAGGAGAAGGACGACATGTGCAGCTTCCCTCTCCACAGGACGTTTGGTGAAGTTGTTAAGTGACTGCTGTCCAGAGGATTCAGACCGTTCCTCTGCTAGCGCTAGCGGACGCATTTTCCGATGAGCGTGCATTGCAATAGTACGTTTGTTGTATTTCAGGACTGACTAGAATGGGCTTCATCTTTAGTGAAGTATTTATTTCCTCACACACTCGACGAACTGCTGCTTGTTAGCTGCACGGAGGCGTCCGTGTTGTTATTGTCGCGTGATCCGTGACTAGTCGACGTGTTGCTTAAAAGCGTCACAGCTAATCAACTAGTCGGTACAACCCCTACTTACTGTTGGCAAATCTTTCCAGCTGCTAATGACATCTTAACATAAAAATTAGACATTCACACAATCTGAATTTGTGAATCACACAGCCCCAGAACACCCTGTGGGCACTGTAGTTTAACTCGATGCAGCAGATGGCACGGCGTCTTAGCTCTTTTTACGTCCCACGGTCTCGCAACCGCCTAAAAGACTGCCATTCATTCAAATGTCAAGCTGTAAGCTTGCTATGCAGCGCGTCATACGCAGGCTCCCTGTTAAAAGCTAATCGTCTCGCATCCAAAGACTTCCAGTGTCCTCTCCAGGTTGCTTCAAGGACCAGAAGATATGGAAATGAAAGGACGAGCAAGCAGAATGCGATTGCCGCGTTGAAGGAAACAAACTGGAAGTGACTAGCCTTCTCATTTCATGCGGCACTTCAGGGCGATGATTAAGATCCAAACAGCCACCTCGTATCATCAAGGACTGATCAACAGGTCAGCCAGAGCTGGGCCCGGTTTCCCAGATGTTAGCATCTGGCATCACACGGCATGTATTACACCCCAGCAAGAACAAAAGATGTCATCATCAGCAGCAACAGGAGATTTGAAGTGCACGGTCGCCGGATTAGAGCTGGCACATCGCGTCCAGGATATTTACCATATAATAACAGCGCAGAGCTCTATACCACTGTACCGTTGCTACAAGAGGACAGAGTTCATTCTTTCTTATCACAGCTGTAATTCTTGATAGCCATGCACACATCTGTCAGCGGCTACATTTCCACGGGGGATTATCGGGCCGCTCGTCAGACACACCGCTACGGCGGCAGAAGCAGCAGGAGGAGAGTTTATTTAAAGGAGGAAGAAGATGTTTGTCCAGTGACGCTTTTTTATTTTTTTTGCAGCGTGCAAAAAAAGGCTAGACTGAAGTATGACATGCCATATTTCATAAAGAGCAGGTAGAGCCGGGGAGTCTCAGTGGGATGAGGCTGTCCTAGAAAAGCAAAGAGGGGTTTTCGGGGAGAATTATACGACTGTCTGGGGCTGCTGCGACCATTTCGTCTGCTCCCCGCCCTCATGACGCGTGCCTGCTGAGCGGTTTGTGTCCTGGACCACGAGGTCACGCACGAATGTCACAGATGATGGAGGATACGCTGTGATTACAATCAATATAAATGTCTGAAAGTCTTCAGATGACATATATATATAAAGAGAGCGGCAAAACTGATTAACGTATTGATTCAGTCAAAAGGAAGATGTAGCTTCATGGCGTGGGAACAGTTACCTTGGCTCAGTCAAAGCATACACTATGAAGTGCGCACTCATTTTAAAAGCAGTGGCATAACTTGAATACTTGAAAGGAGCTGCTACTATCTCTTTACAGAGCCGCTAAGCCTCAAAGAATTCAATCAGTCTTGGTTTCAATGGAGAGTTTTATTTTACGCTATGGCCCGAGCCTTGGGTCACACCTAATCTGGCATTATGTCGACGGGAGTAAAAACATTCTTGGCTTAGAAATGCAATAATCTGGGGGCATTGCTACTTTAATGTGTCACAACGGGCCGCTCTTCGGAGGCATGCGTGACATTTCTTCGTACTTTTTTGTCGATAAAAGGCAACCTTCAGCGACTTTCAGACGTCGTTCATCCCATAATAAAGCTAGCTGGTGGCAGCGATGTTAAAAAAAAACAAAAAAAAACAAAAAAACACCCAAGGCCATGGCAGGGACTTTAGCAATGCTAAGCTCCAAAGTCTCCCACACATCTTCTCTCCGCCCACTGATTTGTATTTTCCTCAGATATTATGAAATCAAATTCTGATGACAGTCTTCTCTCACAGTTGCATTCAATTTCAAATATAGTATATATAGTGTAGTCCCTCATTATTACATCCACAGTATGTAACACTGAATCCTTTAAATGAGGGCACGGGTAAGCCGTAAGGATTTATAGAAGATATTTTCACTAATATTCGCGATTTTTATCTGCAGTTTAGGTTATTAAAACTGACTTTTAACATGAACACATTCCTAATGTGTGCTATTATTACCACACAAACGCCTTAAAGCCTGATGATCCACTGAAAAATATACAGATAGTCAGTGTTGGGGTGTCAAGATTCAACACTGCGACACAGAATCCAATGCAATATCTATTTTTCTGCTCTTCTAATAAGTTTTTCCAAAGTTGTAGAGAGTTCCACCGTTAACGGTCCTTAATATGCAGAGGGAAGGATTGCGCTATCTGTGCTGCACCTGTCAAGGAGTCACTCAAATAACCTTCAAAGCTGGATTTTTGGCAGAAATCGCACACGTGTTGCTCTCAACAGTGTATTTCCAATGAGACCTACTGTATATGGATTTACATTTCCTGCAGGGGTGCAGTTCCACTTCCACGTGCATTTGCTGCTTCGGTTTAGCTGCGTGGGAATGCAATTTCTAGGAGACGTGGTTGGGGCGAGATATGTGATAGACTGGGCGACCTGTCCAGGGTGTACCCCCAGGACCCCCGCGACCCTTGACTGGACAAGCGGTTGCAGAAAATGAATAAATGAATGGTTGGGGCGAGAAGTGTAGGATCCCCAACCCAAATAATCTTACGCACAGTGTCAGTCGGGCTGCTGAAGCACGTCATGAGAATCTGTAAAGCTGGACTTTGTTTAAAATGATTTAAATATACAAATATACCATTTATGCCCTCTGCCCTGATTAAGGCCTTGTGCCTCAATGTTAGATAAAACCTGGTATTACGTGTTAACAATATGTGAGATATCAATAAGACATAATGGACATTTTTCTTTCTTCCTTTGTTGTTAGCATCTGTGCTTCTCTGTAGATACACGGAAATGACAGTAATGCAGAAGGACTGAAAGTGCTAGGAATATGTATTAGACTGCGCAGAAAACAAGGCCGTCAGTCGGAGAGGAAATATCACTTTCGCTCGTGTACTTCTTACGAGACCGTTGAAACCACCATCACTAAACGGGCCATGATGTTTCTTTTCCTACTACTGTATCCCTTCAGCATTTCAATAAATTTGCAGACGCATGTATTTATTTATTTATTTATTTTTTGGCGCCATCACAGCCAGTGTAGCAAAAAAAATTCCCTAAAAGCCATTTGCTGAAAATGAAATTGGATGCCAGGATGCTTATCTGCGAGTATCCGTACTTTCCCCTCGGAGTGTGAAAACGCTTTTTGCTTCATACATCTATATGCAAACTTGGCTTTACGTCGGGAAGCTTTGATCTGAACCTTAACCCGATGCAAGGCGTCAACCGGGCATCGCGGAGAAGCCGTACGTATCGGAGAAACACACACACACGCACACACATTTCGATGCCAATAAAGAAGCACTAAATGCCAGGCGAGGGCATTATATGGACGCGCGCATCAGCAAACAAGCACACCACAACAGTGTGTGGTGACATTACGAGAGATCGAGCGCGGTCAACGGACCAACACCTTGCCAACAATGCTTCCTCTGGCCCAATAAAATCATAAAACGCCTCTCAGGCTGCTTCCCTCTCTTTCACTGTCTCTTTGAACTCGGGTGACGCTGACTGCAGCAGAGGAGACGGCAGACGTGACAGTGTGAACAGCAACAGTCTGGTGCTAGACACCACTTTACACCAGCACTGCAATTCACAGTTCAAAGCGCGCGCCTGAAAGAAAATATTTTAGAATGATGGGAAGGATTACCGATACGTGTGCCGAATACAAAAGGATGATTTGGCGCTTTATCGTGCCTGACGGGGTTAGCTACAAAATGGCGGTGGATGGCATGTGTGGGAAGGTCTCGCCAAGGCGCGAGGTACATAGTGAGTACTTGTCAGTCCTCTCGCAGGAATAAAAGCGAAACCAAGCCATCCCTGAATGGCGAGACAAAAATCGGGAGCGCGGCGCAAGGAAGGGAGGGTGATGTTTTCACAACAAGCCTGAATGGATGCACATTTACAGTAACACAAAGAAATAAATGAAGCCCTTTGAGGAGAAGCGCTGTGTTTTACCAAAGAACTGGGCAGAGAAACCAGCAATTTTGCGATTCTTCTTTTGAGGGGTTTCTTCTGTTCGGGGTGGAGTGTTGGGGGGTTTGTGGCGGCGCTGGCAGCTGAGGCAATCTGGGTCTCAAGCACATCTAAGGTTGGGCAATTAGTTCCAGTGCCACTATTAATGTGCTGAAGGGGCGCGCTCTGCGGGGGGTTGAGGGCTCGGCTCAAAGGGCTTCGGTCCTTGCTGGGAAGAGGGGGGTGAATATGGCCAACAAAGGTGGGGGTCAGGACCTCGGGGCCATGTGAAAGCTGTACCATGTCCACTGACCTCTGAATGCTTGTACAGGCCCGGCCGCCGTACCGCAGGCCGCTGCAACCAACAGGTCAGCCGTTACAGTTTCTACTGTTCACTACAATTACTAATGGCCGCGCTGGTATTTTGAAAGAAAAATGACACCTGTCTGACAAACGGAGGATGATATAACTCAACTATTTACTTAAGTGTTCAATAAAGCCTCATTAATGGTGCAGTTAATGAGGCTCCTCCCTGGCAACACTTCCATAGCCTGGTAACCGGACTTTTGAGTTTTTCATGAAGTACTTCCTCCAATATCAAACTATGTGTCCAAGTTTAAATGTCTATAAATTGTATTAGAGTCATTGTATTAGAGTTAAGCGTATAAACCTGCAAGTGCTGAAATTAAGAGGGGGAGAACAGTCTTTGAAATGCTGGAAAGATAAATACAATTTGCAGAAAACAATAAAAGAAGCGTTCACACTCAGCGCTTGGCGTAAAAATATCGATTTGCCCAGCAAGTTCTTTTGATGCACGGCTACAACACAGAGGATCAGTCAAACAGAAACTGTAGGAAAGATCGATCATGTACACAAAATACATATTACATGTCAATTTTTTGCAAAAAAAATGACAATATCAGGATTTTTTCATCTTTGACAAGTGCTCAGAATAAGTTGGAGATTATAATTTTCTGCTGCCGAATAATTAGCCCAGAATGCTAACAAGAATGCAAGTTTTCCAATTTTCTTTTTGAGGAGATGCGAATATTTTTTCTCCCGACTGAGCTCGCCGTCAGCGAAAGTGCACGAATCAAACGCCGCGGCGCGAATTCCCCTCGCCGCGTACCTCGCTCTCGGCCCGCATTGTACCTCAACACTCGCAGGCCACGTCTCTCCCCTTTGCTTTTGATCCCTCCCGTAATATGTCAAGGGTGTTTAGAGGACAGAAAGCAAGACACAAGCTGGGAAAATGTAAGGCCAGGAAGCACTTTTCACGCTGCGGCTCTGCACTCTGATCCAATATATTTTTTGCTTTTCTCTCTCTTTCTCTCTTTTGAGGTGAAAAATGTCAGCGGGACTTTTTTTTTTTTTTTTAAATGCAGGCCGCCACGGTCACAAGCTACAGACGGAGGGATGAACGACGGAAGTAGCTGTTGACACGTAGCCGAGCTGAGGCGGTGTTTAAAATGAGGGGGCTTCTTGCAGCCTGTCAGGATGTTAATCAACTTTTTTTTTTTTTTTTTTTATGAGACTAATCCACAAAGAGTAGAAAAGTAGTGGACATAAGCTTAACCACTGCACATTCAGAATGAATCTGTTTTTAGGAGGAATGAAAATAATCAATATTATTTATTTTATTTTATTTTTTTAGAGCTCAATAACTTAATTTGTAAAATGCAACATGATTTTTGCTGCATCTTTAACCAAATGAGCTGAAATTTGTTAAAAAAATATAATAAAAATAGGACAAATAATAAAGCAAAGTTAGGGCTGTGACTTTTTGAATGTCTAAAGTTATGATTTCAGAAAACACAAATCCAATTAAATGTTCACTGCCTCTGCAAAAAACAACAACAAAAAAAGAGAAAGTGTGAAATAAAAAGTACGCAATCATGCAAGCAATATTTGGCAGCTTCATTTCTTTTTTTCTCCAAACAGAAGTCCTGAAAATAACAAGTCAATTAACCCCTGCTCCATCTGCATTTTGGGAAAACTACATTTCAGGAAGACAAACTGTCCCCCTTTTGTCTCCTGATTGGTCACCGCCGGCAACGGCTTCAAAAACCTCCAATGCCGCTCCTGGAGCTTGACGGTTTTGGCCGAAGCGCTGACCACTATAGTTTGACAGGACCCTTTGTGTTCTCTCAGGACAATAGGGGTGAGAGGTGGGGGGTCAAATAAAACTCCTCCACACACATCCCCCCTCCTCCCCGCCGCCGCCACCGCCGCACCCAACTTCATCTGTAAAGTTCTCGCTTGCTGACCTCTAACCCCCCTCCTGTCTTTGTCAAAGTAAAAATAACTAAATCTGTTCCGGCACATGAATGCCTGAGAGGCTGCTGCCCTTATTGTACGTCTCTGCCTCGGCTTTTTCCCTCCGTCCCTCCTCATCTCACGATATGGAAGGCTGACACTGAGATTATGGTGAGATTATGCCTGCGTCTTCGCGCAGATGGTTCTCCGTCCCGTGCGATGACAGCCCTTGGCAACTTCAGATTTCTTAATGAAAGACGGGCAAACAGGAATTGGGTTGGTAATGGATCGCCTCGGATTAAGGGTCGTAATAAACGTACTTGACGGCGGCTACTTCTGTGCGGAGGTTGGCAATTTTTGGATTCTTCACAAAACGGGGGATTATTACAGAGTATTGGATGTCACGTGAGAACGAAGATGACCTAACAAGGGAAACCTGAAGCATCGAGTTGCAGCAAGTTGCTTTTAGTGTCTTTAGCGTCTATAGCAAGTCAAGCGGCGTGCGGCGCTTAAGTAGGTCACAGAGTCACTCGTATCCTAGCAAAAATGACAAAACACCTATGCCGTATTATTATTACGCTGATCTCCGTGTCAGGAGGTGCGGCAAGTTCTCATCCTGACCAGCTGAAGTCAATAAAATCTGAAGCGGAAGCAACACTACGCTATTAATACGTATACATTTTGTAATCACAAAAAAGAAATGTGGTCTATTCTGCCACGGTCGGCGCTTTTTGTTCCATAAATAATATTGAAAAAAAAACAGAGAAACTTTGGGATTGCAGCCAAAGACTTGCATTGAGCAATGGGGGTTTATCAAAGCCGCAACCCGATCAACCTGAACGGTTCATCGCAAGAGATTAAAACCTAAAATCTTTCAAGTTTTCAAACCTGCCCTCCTACTTCGTGCACAGCGCATGCACATCTACGCTGGGTGTAGATGATGTGACATAGCCCTGTGGCAATGAAACTTATGTCAATTTCGTCTTGATTCTTTTGTGTTGTTTTAGCTTAAATGGCAACGGAGCACGAGTAAAAGCTGCAAAAGTCAAATTGTTCACCTCCACCACGGCGGCACACATGCTCCAGTTATGTCACATCACGGAAACGTGTGCGTGGAAGTCATCCTTGCCGCCTTTTCTCCCTGAAGACAACAACCCCACCACCCCCGACACCTTTTCTTCTCCCTTACGAAGCAGCAACTCCCCCCCAGCACACAGACAAAAGTCAGGTCTGTAACCCCTGTGGCCCCACCCCCCCGTGCTCTTTGACCTATAGTGGAGGCCTGGCTGAGCACAAACAGTGGTCGCTCCCTGAAGCCCCACCAGCAACTCCACCTCTACCACGGGCTCCTGTTTCACTCGGCCAATGAAAGGGCCTACTGTAAATAACGGGGGCCTGGCTGACCCCGGCGTTTATCCGGGCCTGAGACCCCTGCATCCATCCTACTGTAACAGAGCCTGCCGCTCACAATAGACTCTCTCATGGGTGTTAGACTCGGGGCTCTCTCCCCCCTGTGCCCACTCAGAATGGGGATTAGGGAAAAAAAAAAAAAAAGAAGGGCCCCTGTCAGGTCCTTGGAGGGGGTCAACCCCCTCCAAGCCACCATCCCAACCCCATCCCGCAGACACTTTAGCCTTTGTCCCCGTGTGAGACTTGGGAGCAGGGAAGGATGGAGGGAATGCGGAGGTGGAGCTAAAGCCTGAGACCAATCACTCTGACAAAATGCTGGATCAAACTCGCGGGTGTGCACACGGCATCAAAGCTCACCCGGCGCCGGAGCCACCGGGACGTTTCCGCTCGACTATTTTCTTCCTTCTAAAAAACAATCTGGGACAGCTAGAGCCTCGCACCGTTTTGTTTTTTTTTTTTTTATTAATTTAAGTGTGACAATTAAATAATGAACTCAACTTTTACTGGGTGCAGTAAATCAGCAAAAACTTAAATTTTAAATCAAGGAAATTTAATTTAATTTAAGATTAAGAAAACCATTACTTGTCCTGCAATGGGGAAGTTGCATGGCGTTTACAACGGCATACAAAAGAGCAGCAAAAATACCAAGAGTAAAAAGTGTAGGGTATAAAAGATGAATAATAAAATAAAAATACAAGTACTGGCATATATACAAAAAGTACAATGGACTGTACAGGGTTTTGAACTGCACATGATTGTCAGATATTGCACAGATGGACCAGGTGTAACTGGGTTATGAAGTTGTACACAGTACGTAGTAAATAGTTAAAGTATATCGCACATGTTAGGAGTGTTCGTTGTGGAGCCTTTAAGCATCAGGTGATCTGTATTTTCCTCAATTCCTCGACGATATTTCATACATACAAACAATAACACTCAGGTAACTAAAAATGAATTGCAGCCTCTGTTTAATTATTCCCTAAAATCCTCAATTTGGGATTTTCTCGCGGGCCACGACCGAGCGGGAGATAAAAACAAAGAAGTCAGTTGATAATGAAACGTCTCCGCGGCCTCATCCTGTCAACCAGTTAGCCTATGGGCGTGCACATGTGTGTGTGTATGTTAGGTAGAGAGAGAGAGAGAGAGGGGGGAAAGAAGGGAGAGGGGACCCAGAAAGATAGAGAGGAAGGTTTTGGGTCAGAGGCTAAGTGAAATATATCCCCACTCTGAGGCATGCAAGAGAGAGGATGCAGGAAGCTGAGGGCCAGAGATAAGGGCACAGACGTGGGTGATAAGCACCCAAACACCTGTTAGGGAAGCTTCAGCACCTCGCCTCAGACCAGCACTTACAGGGGGGTGGGGATG
>JASGAT010394022.1:0-21984 GCA_030220025.1 Chelon auratus | reverse complement strand
GCGAGAGTGTTTACAGCATGATATAACGAAGCGACCCTTGTAGTTCTTTGTGCACATTAATTGTGAACGTGACCTTCTGAACTTTTGCGCACAGCACACAGATAGTTGCATTCTTTTATAGAGACACATTACAAATGTGCACTTGACTGCAGCTGCCACAACATTTTAGGAAGACATCAGCCATGTCAACACTGTAATCATCCCCCATCTGCTCTAGTCTGAGCGTCTGCCTGACCAGTTGCTAAATCTGGGTCACGTCCCTCTCCTGAGGTGGTCTCACACAGGTTGCAGCAGCTTGTATTTTTTATTACTATGTAAGCCATCTTTTCATTTATACCTCTTTGGAATTAGGTACTTTCTATCTCCGGCATTCATTCTACAAAACTTTCCATGAAATCAGATTGTGATTTTATAAGTAACAAACAGACAAATCATTTTTTTGTTGAATTATTATTCTGTCAGAAAACATCTTGAAGATTCACTATTTATTAATGAGTGTTTCTAGCTACAAAGTTTATTATTTTCCTCAACTGCTGCTTTTTTATTCATCTTAATGATAAATAGCCTTTCAGTCAGTGCAGTAAGAAATGTTGGCTTTCTTTACTGCATAGTAACATAATTAGCAGTGGAAGCAAATGTGACTGAACTGATAAATCAGTGTGGCAAAAGAGATAATGAATGAATTTTACACCCACACTAAGCTGACTAAATTTGAATATGTCTTCCGTCTGCTCTAGGCCAGGGTTCTTCTCACCTAAAACTGCAAAGATTGCAAAGCCACTTTCTGAAATATTTTAAATGCATTATCTTTTTTCTTAATTGTTGATCCCTGTAATGCTCAGTATGAATGCAAACTTTTCTAAATTTGAATGTATAATACAGCTGCTGCACTGCTCAATGTTGTTCAAATATCCAGTCCTTGATGCTTAAGATTAAGACAGATTTAGGCTCTTATATTTATATTAGGGTGTGCTTCTGATTCCACTGACGACAAGCCAAAATTATTTTGAGGAACTTATTTTAGCCTTCAAATGAATGTTGTTTTTTTACAGAGGGGGAAGAAGACATGAAAAGGATCTCAGAATAGTTTGCTCCAGTCTGTCAAACTCTTTCAAGCTTTACTAACCTCAGGGGTATTCAGTGGTTTGGGAAGGGAAGAGGCTGTGATAACGTGAATCATTTTAGTGTAGATCAGTTTTAGGTTAGGTAAGTAGATAAAGTTTCCTATTATTAGCCTACCAAGACAAACTCAGTGAGGTTTGCACTCACAGGCTGTTTTGTTGGAAGGAGCGAACTGGACTCCACGGAGGTCTCTGCACAGGATTTTAAGTGTAGTCGATTGTAACACTTGCTAGAGAAAAAGTGCTTTGGAAAAAAGAGGCAGAGGTTCATTCACAGTTTCACTTGAAGGCCAATTTGGAAGTGATCCAAACATGAAATGGAAGAAGTTCCAGGTTACACACACTCTACTTGTAGCACACCTCACCCTGCATTTGTAGAATGCAGATATATTCGTGTTGTTGGAGGGTTAATTACTTGATTGGATAGGTTATTGTCTTGTAACTGAAAATAATCATTACTGTCACTTAGTATAATAATCCATCTTTCACACCATTATCACATAGATTCCTCTGGAAGGTATTAAAGTGTGCTTTTTTTTGGCATTGGAATTAGATCTGGGAAAATCTTCTTCAGTTAAAGGACATATTTTGCTCAGTGCTAACCTTAGGCATTATTGCACAGCTGGTTAAAAGGGAATTTATCCTCAAGCTCTTTTACACCAAAAGATTTTAACTTATGGGTCACTACACTATTTGCTGTAAGTGTATGTATGCATATTGCTGAACATGCAGTTAGGAAGTAATACTTAATTAAATGGTTACATCTGGTAAGTGTCCTTCAAAGACTTCAGCATATTGGATTCTTGTTAAAACTTGCTGGATTAAATTAAATTGTCCAGATAAATGTTATTGACTAATATTTTTTCTATACTTCTCCAGGCAACATCATCATTAAAGCAACTTGATGGAGAAAACTAGAAGAATCCCTTTAAGATGACACGCACAGACCCACCTGACATACTGGTATCAACTGTTTATCAAGATATAAAAGTGATCCCCATTTCTTCACACTACAAGTCCTTGCAACCCTCCAAACAATGTGATTCTATAAATTACAGCACACTGGAGGACAGTAAGAGTAAAGTCAATAAGAGGCACTGCCGTACCTTCGACTATAAGTCATTGGAGTACCCCAAATCACAAAAATACTCAATGGAGTCCCCATACAGGAAGGCTGATAGGCAGGCTGCCAACCAGGATGTGGCCTGGAATGCCTTGGGCCGCCAGCAAAGATACCGGTTTTCTGCTCCAGACATTTTTAGCCATAGGTTAACTCCTCAGCCAGTGGCTACAGATATGGCCAGTGAAGTAGTTGTCCCTGAACAAAAAAGAAAGACTAGGTCAAAAAGTGCCACTCGGGTCCAGACCAACCTCACCCCTGTGTCTTTTGAAGGGTCCTCATCTTCCGGGAGGAAGGGCAGAGAGTCCCAAAGGGCTCAGAGAGACTCTCGCTGGAGACCAGAAGTATCACCACGTAGGGAGTCTTCCTATGCTGCAGCTAGGGCTCATATGCCTGAAGTACATCCCATAAAGTTGCAGCCACAAATGAGTGACAGCAGTAGATATTCCCCTCATTATGCTGCTGATAATTTTGAGGATGGAGGTTTGGATAAACCAGCAACTAGCCCTCATGTCAGGTGTCGGGTAGATATCAAACCTGACGATGCAGCATTACATCATTCAGGACAGAAACAGGCTACACCTCAAATGGACATACCCTGGCAGAGGCACCGCAGCGGGGGGAGTAGGAGTCTGACTGTGCCACGCCATTTCACCTACTCTAGAACACCAACTCCCACTGACTCATTAGGTACAGAGAGTAGGCAAGCTTATCAATATTCCCGCAGCATGCCAAATAGTTATTTACAACCTATGGAGATTCCCTTGCAAAGAATGCCTTCATCGGGTGATTACTATGGTAGGGAACGCAGAGCTCACTCCAGTCCTAATGTGCCAACCAAGTTCTTTTATGCAGATGACCCAGGGAGATATGTTACTACTGCTCCACCACAACCAAGTTCTTACTTTCATGATGAACGTTACACACCAGGACAAGCATACACTCCAAAAGTGCAATATGTGCAAGATCCAAGGACTCGAATGGTGCACGCTGTAGCTACTAGACCATATTATTCTGAGATGGAGACTTATCCATATTCTGTGCAGACAGGGTATCCTAAACCCTATGCAGCAAATGAACCAGGGCCATACATCATACAGACACCACCAACAAGAATATTTTATGGGGATGATCCAAGGTCTTATCAAATTCAAACTGCTCCACCAAGGTTTTATTATTCCAGTGACATGTATGCAATGCCACCAGAGCACCATGTCCCAGCAAGAGCATATTACACAGAGGGCCGAAGACATGCTAGAGTTGTTCAGGCACAAACAGATGACTGGTATGGCTCAGATGCATCCGGTTACTCCACCAATCCAGCCTCTTACGTATCCCAAGTCACTCCAACCAGAGTCCGACAGGAGCCTGTGTTAACGCCATGGTATGCCAGCCCATGTGTAGAACCTCAAAGAATTGGCACAGACTCAAAGTCTTACTCAAGGTCTTGGGATAATATTCTCAACTCACGGGTAGAGAGGGAACAACCTCTTCCTGTACAGCGAGGTCAGAGTTATGATGATCTTCTTGACTCAAGGAGGCCTGCCACAGCCACAGATGACAAACCACAACCAGTGGTAGTCAATCTCTCTAGTTCACCAAGACGCTATGCAGCCTTATCAATGTCTGATAACTCACTGATTGACAAAAGTCCAACTGAGACATCAAAGAGCATTGCTAGTAAACTCTGGTTTGTCACTCCTGAGATAACAATCACTGATAATGACATTCGACCAGGGAACCTTAATAAGGCTGAAGGACGGTCTGCCAGTTGGGACATCCTTGACTCTAGAAGCACTGAGGCTGCAGAAATGTCTCAGCGCGACTTTGAAAGCTCAACCAAAGAGAAGACACATGACAATGCCTCTCTTCAGCAAAGCCTGGAACAGCTTGATGAGCTTCTGGCAGATCTTGTGACCGACTACAAGCCACCCAGTAGAAGGGCAAGTGAGGACATTCTGGACCAGCTAAAGAAATTAATTGATGAGGAAGAAGCAGTATCTCTTTCCAGAAAGAGCTCAAAGGCAGGTGCAGAGGAACCAGCTCCTCTGGACAAGCAGCCAACCTCAATCAGAATGAATCCTGATGCTTTTCGAGATATGGATGGAGCCAGTGATGCAATGAAAAGTGCAGATGAGTGCTCCCCAGATCAGAGCCCAGATGAGGACGATACAATGATGTGCTCTAACAACAAATGCCGCAGGACAGAGACCCTGTTCAATGCTTGCCTATATTTTAAATCTTGCCACAGCTGTTACACCTACTACTGCTCTCGGAATTGTCGCAGGGAGGACTGGGATATTCATAAAGAAAGCTGCTTGTATGGAAGAATTGGTAGCACATGCCGTCACATCATCAAACACTGCCGGGAGACTGTTGAAGTCCACAAAGCCTTCTCCCGTATTGCCAAAGTTGGCTACCTTTCTCGAGGAAGAGGTGTTCTCTTCCTTGGCTTTCCAAACCCCGCATCATCCAGCAGCTTCCTACAGTATGGCCTGGATAGTTTACTTATGTCTCCTACCTACCTGTCCCTCAGAGAGCTTGAAAGCTTCAAGGACAACTTAGGGGAGTATTGCAAAGAGCTGCAAGAAGCTGGCAAAGAGTACGACCCAAACGAATGTTTCATCTTGAATGTATCTATTGCTGTTGGTGACCAATTGCCTGATGGGCCTTCACCAAGGAACCAAGCTCCAACTGTCAGAAAATATGCAAAGGTAGCACTTGCTTCCTTCAGCCCAGAGAGAAAGGTTCACAAGAAAGAGAGTGATATGGAAACGCTGATCCTTACTCCACCACCAGGAACAGCAGACATTGACAAAGAGGGAGAGGAAGGCCGAAAGGCCAGGGAAATATGTTTTATCAATATCCAACGAGAATTAAGGATTCGAGGGGTTTTCCTACGCCACGAATATCCACTGGTATATCAGCAGCTCTGCGAGTTTGTGGAAAGTAACAGAAGGTTCACACCCACAACTATTTATCCTATTGATAAGAGGACCGGAAAACAGTTTATGTGCATGATTATGGCGGCCTCAGAGCCCAGGACGTTGGACTGGGTAGGCACACCACATCTCCTTGATGACATTATTTAAGTGCACCTTTTGTTGTAAATATATATGTATAGAAATACATATATATTGTTACACATCTTTATAAATCAGTCAAATTAAACATATTTGTAGATAAGTATTTTGTTAGCAAAATTATATATATTCATGTCGGCTTGGTCAGTATTATTCTTTATCAGAATATTTTCTGTCAGGTGCAGAGTGAGTACAAAACATTATTTATTTGAATCTTTTTAACAAGTACATACTTTTTATCAACCATAAGTCATTTATCGATATCCTGGTCATGTACTGTTACAACACATTCCTTTTGGTGGGGATTAGAAAACAAACTGACATTCTGGTATTTATTTTCTGATTATTAGCAAGTACTGTATGTCTTTGAAACTCTTAAAATGAGAGTGTCCATTTCTGCAAGTGAGTACAACATGACTATTTTCATACGTGACTTTAATGGCATATCATGCAGAAAATATGAAACATTATTTTCTTAGCTACATAAATACTTTCTATGCAAATTTGTTTAATGAGTTAAGTACCACATTCCTGCAGAAAGAGTAGTTTCTGTTATTATATTATATTTTATTATATTATATTACATTATATTATATTATATAAGTAAAATACATTATAGATGATGAGATAAATTGAAACTTTAGTTGATGGTGATATAAATCCTTATCATAAGACAACAATGAAGACAAAAAGAGAGAAAGTTGTACTACTTGAAAGATGAGTTAAAAAATAGACACACATCTTGCTCAGACAGGAGGTTTCCTCCTCCTGGACATCCTTCCTATGTCTAGAGTCTAACAGCATACTTTGGAGAAAGGCTCAATTATGTTCTGTCCAGTTCTTCTCTGCCGAGTAACTGGACCAGTTTGGACTTGAAAGTAACTTTCAAGATGGATAGTGAAATGGTGCCAGTTACCAGCCACACGGTAGGTGTGGCTCAGTACTGTTCAGTTTTAAACACTGTGAATAGTGAAAGTTATCTACTACAAAAAGAAAACTTGTTATATAACAAACAAATCATGCAATTTCCTATAACACTGAAGTTGATGAGTTGTATTTTTAGATATATTTACACATAAATCTATATGAATTAGCAGCAGGAGTTATTGTCCTTAGAACAAGGTGAGCCAGATTTGGCACAGTAGCTATATGGTACATAAATGCTTCAAATGCTTGTGTTTGTGCTGCGCTAGGTTTATTACACGTGTGACTTATACTGTTGTTTTTGGTTTTGTCAAATTAGACACATTGCTTATTGGTTGCAAAAGTTTTAGAAACATTTATTAATGCAACATATTGCCTCATTCTTTTTTTAAAGTACAGTACATTTCTTGACCTTGTTTTTGTAGCATTCTAAATCTCAAAATTCCTGCCAGTATGCTGATAAAAATGTCAAACTAACAGTTGAGTTTTAAAACAATGAACCTAACCTGAATATATTGGAATGTTAACATCCCAAGTATTTAACAATGGTTCCACTGACCTCCCCTGACAACTGGACGTGAAATTTATGAGTCAGTTCCAGTAAAGGTTGAATAAGCTGTTTTCTTCCAGTCATTAATCATTCCTCTATTTCAATTTTTTCCCTTATCATATCAACTTTCCTTAAAGTTTTTAAGATGAAGTACAATAAAACTTGAAGCACATAGTGTATATTTGTTTCACTGAGTTCTACTTGTTTGGCTGACAGGATGTGCTGTACAGATTCAGTGAAAACCCGCTGGCTGCATGTGATTCTGTTTTCTATTTTAACATGACATTGATGATAGTAACTTGCTTGATGAATGGACTTGTGAAAGTGAAAACTACTATGCTGTGTAAGAAAAAAAAAAATATGAATTTTCCATTTTTGTCATTCAAATCAAAATAATGTGTCAAAGGCAATGAAGACGAGACCTCACTAAAATGTCTAGAAAATCCTGTAATCTTGTATTTTTTATACTTTCAACATATGTGTCTGTGTCTATTTATAAATCATATCTAATAAATGGAATGAGAACTACTGTCTGCCTGTTCGTTTGGTGACTTCTGTCCATGCCAGACAGTCAAGCCCATTTTTTTTTTCTTCAAAGAAGGAGGCATGGAGTGGGCTAAGGAAAAGGACAATGCAGGAGTGCATGATCTACTGTGTTTACACTGAAACTTAGTTACTCTGCCAGCTGAAATATTTTTTAAAAAGAACTATTATGATCTGTGTTATTACAGTCTTTATGGGCTAGAATAAACCAATACATTCTTGTAAAATTTGAAGGTTTAGGTCATATTTTAATTTTATACTTAAATGAGGTTTCTGAGCTTTGAATGACCCACTGTACATAGGCAGTATTAGCTCTGCATTGGCCGAACTGGCGCTATTTTCCCAGGGATAAGGGAAGAACCGTCATGCGAGTTTGGAGCCAGAGTCTGTGTATTACAGTCTGAGAGTGGAGCCATGTCATCAATGACCCGCCCATCTCTATGTCAAATACAAATTTACACTTGAACTTGCATCAGTATAATATTGACAACCTAAAGTGAGGGAAACTATCCTTGGAAAAAAAAAATGATTTGACGCGTATACTGTTTTAGTTAGGCCCAGGTCCCATCCAGTGACTAATAACTAACTAATGGTGGAGGTGGAGCTTATGATCTATACTGCAGCCGGCCACCGGGGGGAGCTCTACTTACTTTGGCTTCACTTTATTGGAGTTGTTCAGCCATCCATCTTTATTTACGGTCTATGGTTAATATCTGTACTTGTACTGTCAATTGAGCATGCTCCATTTGCAGAGGAAGGGACTGAAATATCGTCAGAAGTTCTTGAACTGAATAGAGAAAGAATCTGGAAATTTGGAATTTTATTTTTTTCCAGAAAAGCATACTATTCACAGGGAGAAAACACTCTGCAACAAATGAGTTTTTACACCGAGGTAGCGCTAAAGTTCATGAGGTCAACAAAATCCCATTTGCAAGAAAAACCTAACAAAACCAACACATGGCTGTATTCCCTGGCCTCAATCACCAGCCCTTCTTGGAACTGCAGACCAATCAAAACCAAACAAATTAAACAGAAATATTATGCTAGAAAGTTAAATTATCATTTGTACATATTTGTGGGATTCTGTTTGTTCACAATCCGTCTCACTAATATGTAATACTGGGTCATTTTCCTGAATAAACAAATTCCAAGGCAAGATAATTCTGTCTCGGGTGCACAGTGGTGTAGTGGTTAGCACTGATGCTTCACAGCAAGAAGGTCCCAGGTTCGAATGCATGGGAGTTTTCATGTTCTCCCTGTGTCTGTATGGGTTCTCTCCAGGTACTCCAGCTTCCTCCCACCATCCAAAGACATGCTGGTTAGGTTCATTGGTGATTCTAAATTGGCCGTAGGTGTGAATGTGAGTGTGAATGGTTGTCTGTCTCTCTGTGTTAGCCCTGCGATAGACTGGAGACCTGTCCAGGGTGTACCCCGCCTCTTGTCCAATGACAGCTGGGATAGGCTCCAGCAGAGCCCCCAACCCTTCACAGGAACAAGCGGTTACAGAAGATGAATGAATGAATATTTCTGTTTCATTTGTCTGATTGGGTTCTCTGTTAGGACATGTGTGTAAAAATCTGCTGATGTTTTAGATCATTTTTATGTAGAAATGTTGAAAACTCTGAGGGGTGCAATCCAGTAAATACACAGGCAGGAAGAAATTACAAGCAAACACAAAACAAAGTTGAATGAGTAGAGAAAGTAAACGTCTGGAGTGTCCAAGTGTAAGACCCATCATGTAACCACAATGTCCCACTTTCAATCCTCATTGTTCAGACTATTTCAAATCCAAAATAGCTGTTTTATAAAGAGTTACTGGTTTCTGTGCCAACAATACTGACACTGTCTTGCTGGGCTAGTTTGGTTTCCCCATCTCTCTTGTCCACTCTCCCTTCTTTCTTTTCCTTCTCTCTCTTTCTCTTTGCCTCTCTCTCTCTCTCTCTCTCTCCAGGGATGTTAGTGTGACTTGATGGAGCCTCAGATTCTGAAGATGAGATGACCTCCATCAGTCCTACATCCCTGCATGCGCCACCTTCGATTTCACAATCAATAAATCATTGAATTTCTTCAGGCGTGGGTTTTGTTACAGCTCTGTGTGTGTGTGTGTGTGTGTGTGTGTGTGTGTGTGTGTGTGTGTGTGTGTGTGTGTGTGTGTGCATGCGTGTACACACTGAATGTAGGACATGACAGTGAAAGAATGTAAAGCAGTAGGGTTAAATAGAGCCGGGCCTCCTTCCTCTGGCTGGGTATCAAGCCGCTGGGCTCAGCATCTTTTGTGACTGCTGGCAGTCTGACAGGATTGTCGAGGCTCAGATAAGTGCAGCACATTTGAGCACTGTCCATTCAACTGCAGGCACAGCCCTGAAAACCCGCTAGTGATTGTGTGTGTTCACGCAGAATTTAGGCCATGTGAGTATGAGAAAAAGATGAAGAAAATGAAATAAGGTAGGGTGAAGCTACACCCTGAGACATTTAAAGACGATTAAAGATAAATCAGTTAAGTGTGTGCTTGTGAGCAGAATAATCAAAGGACGACCCAAGTACTTTTAAACCTGGAGCCAATTTTTCAATCTCCTGTGGTCTAAATGATTAATAGGGATAAAATGATTGGAATTAGTCCAGTACTGAGTGAGAATGCCATAAGCAGCAACCATGAAACAGCTGCAGTGTAATCAAACATTGTGGGCATTTGTCCACAGTTCAGTGAAAAGTCTTGTTTTTGGCACTGACTGACTGATACAGATAGTTCTTATACCTGCATACGACACATGGACATTGGAGAAACTGACGTTCGTGTCTGCCATCACCAGACACTGCCACAGCATCCAACAACCAACCTTCATTTGAAGATCGGTTGGGTCAGAAGCATTGCCTCGGCTTAGACCGGGACCAGGCCTCCGAGCCTCCGGGCCCCACCTGATGCCGACAGCTGGACATCATAACCGGTGTGTGAAAAAGCTGAGGCATAGCAGCAAACCACGGCTGCATGGCTTTCCTGTGCATCCTACCCCTTGATGCCTGAATTAATTTTTCAATTATATAAAGAAATTAATTATTCGTGTTTTTGCTTACCACTCCGACCGGTCCTATGAGAAACTACTGCTTGCAAAAGGTTCCTAGGTATTTTTTGAATGTGCACAAACCATTTTGGCTGCAGTCTGAGCAGAAACAGTGCGTCGCGAATTTGCAACACTCGGCAACAAAGGGGTTAATGTGCCATTCACTGACTACTTGTCCTTGCCTACAACAAAAGGAAAGAATCACTGACTGTATAAAAGTACAGTACACTCATACAGAGCCCTACTTCTTTATCCTCTGAATGAACATCAGTCTTGTCTATGTGTATAAAGTAAAGCAATGGAATCTAGATGTGGTTAGCCTCTCATAGCATAAATACAGGAAATAAAGCGAAAATGTTAACCCTGCATTATCCAAAACTCATGAATTCACATCTAAATCTCCCTGATTATATGTAGTAATGTGTATGGGTAACTTTAGAGAGGAGTTACTCTCTCCAGAGAGAATGCCAGGTAATAGCTGGGCAGACACAAAACCAAAACATGCAAAGACGGAGAAATACAAAAAGGTCCGTCAAGAAATTCTTCCAGCTCATACCTCATCTTGAGAACACAGGAATGTGTTTCGCATTTGAGGTTTTGTACATACTTTAGAAGTGTTGGTGGGTGTAAACCTTGTAAGAGCCAGGCTAGGTGTTAACAGACACTCTAAATTCTTATTGATGGATCAAAACTGTCACCAGAAGGACACTGACTGGTTTGGACAAGTGAAGTAAGATCCACTGTATCTAATATTGAAGAATTTTTTTTTTTTTTTTTAAAAAGCTATATTCAAATATTAAAATGGTTGATCACCTGGATACCTTCAGCCCTATTACCACACAGAGCACTGATTCTAGATGATAATGTAAAACACTGCATCATATTCACCTGTGTATGGCAACTGCTGTATGTTTAAGGTTATTAAAAATATTCTGCTTTGTCTAGTATGAATATGAATACAGCTTTCCCACAGGATACAACCTCTGCTCACCTACATGACATTTTACACACGTTTTAACTGCACAAGAAACACATACCTTCCTGCTTTGTCACTGAACGTCGTCATCAACAATAAACAATGAACTATGCTTTAATAGCACGATAGAAATACCTTCAGCATGAGCCCCTGTCTTCTCTGCCAACTCCCACTTGGCAAATCCCAGCGGCCAAGACATCCAGAGTAGTTAATACCCGTATGTTCCATAGTTCTTGGAATCACTTAATGAACCAGTCTTCAAGATGGGCCAGGACACATTGGTGGTCCCTAAACACCAGCTCATTAAAAGCCCCTCATTTGCATAATCCTCCAACTGTGCTTCAATATACACACTATCACCACCTGTCCTTACACAACCCCACAGATGAACCGTGGAACTGTTAACAGCCTTGATCTGGACCGAGATGGACTAATCCTGAACTAAGGCTGCCATGTATGAAAATGGAATAAAAATCACAAAAATGCCTGAAATATGTGTGAAAAGCCCAGACAGAAAGCTCAGGCAAACTTATTGGACTGTTTTCTGGTTTGTGTGGGTCAGATCAGCAGCTTAACATAGACATTCTGTCATTTATGTCCAGACAGTGAGTATATATACTTAATATTTCAAACACATACTGTATATCTGACAAGCCCCCATGTTGAGGTCATACAGGTACTGGCCACCAGATGGCAGTGGAACTGTTTGATTTCCAAAGCAGAAGCAAGGCTATGCCTAATGTAACTACTACAAAATGATAAATATTCCACAGATTTTATTCTACCGTTGCAAGTTTTGTTTTTATTGGTAATTTGGTGTGTGATTTTTTTTACACCTATATCTAAACCAAAAATAAAATGATTTAAGACGAGGGGTTTTGACTGATTTCCTTGTTTTAATGAATGGAAGCGGATATGGCATCAGTGTTCAGACTTCACCACAAAGTAAACTTACCATTGGACGAGCTTAGCTGTGTTAGTAGTGCAGTAACTGTAGGTTCAGCTGAACCCTGCTGTGTCTGACCTGCCCCAACACTGGTGTGGCATCCTCACCATGCAGCCTCTGGGAGTAGGCGTCTCTGCTGGCTTCCCAGCATGCTCAGAGGCAGACGCATCATCCCTGTTGTCATTCTCATAGTATATGTGGCGCTAGCCTGTTTGGGGTTTTATTGTGCTTTGCATTGTGTTGAAATAGCTCCTCTTATAGTCACATTTTCTCATTGCTGTACAATTAATCAACATAAGTGAATGTTAACTACAGGTGATGTGTCCTTTTGATATATGCTCTTCTTCAAACATTGTTGTAAATATCGGAATAAAAGGTACATCCTGCTGTATTATGGTTACCCCTTTGTTTCCTTTCCTCTCCAAGTAAAACTCCAGTTGAGTTGACAAAAGAAAGCCTCTAATGTCTGGGCTGTAAATCGTGAGTGGAGCTGAGGTGGGTGTCTGAATCTGGCAGACAGCGAGCAAGTCGTGACGGCACCCACCTGCCACTCAAAGCGGCCACACCCTTAATTATTCCTAAGTTTAACCTTTGATATAACTCATTCCGGTGAGTTGGATATAATTAGACTAGCACAGTTCCAGTGAACTGAACACTGACATGGTTTCTCTCCCTCTACTAGCCACTAGATGTATTGTGTATAATGATTCAGATCTGAATCGTGTTCTTTCATCCGTACTTTTGGACTTGTTCCACCCCTGCATTTACCAGTTATATTGCTGACTTTAGAAACATGCCTCCACAGCTGAATCTGACTACAGAATATTTGTACCTGGCACATAAGATAATTATCATCAACCTTGCTGTGACTTGGCTGAGAGACAGACTACACATTGGCCTCCATCCATTCAAAGGTTGCTCTTTTTCAGGACACGTGAGATGTAATGAGGAAGTTCGTGCCATGGACTAACCAATAGAAACAAGAGTGCATACAAACAGTGGCACCTGGAGCGGTGTGTTCAATATGACTGGCTTTCAGTCTCCATGATCTGGGACAGTTTTGTTCTCAACACTGATGTCGCCTCCTCTAAGCTTTCAGATGAAGCATATTTGTCTTTAAAATCTTAAAAGTATGTCATGATTCTCCCAAATCACCTATAATAAAAATGATTTCAACCCATATTCACCAGCCCATCCTGCAATAAATTCTACCTAGTTGGATACAGTGACTACATTAGTTTTAGATAAATGTACCAAGCAAAGTGGGAACTGAATGTAGATCATTCAAGGCAGAGGTGTTCTCTAAAATCCAAAGTGGGTGAATTTATTTCTACATTATCATTATTTCATTTCATGAATATAAAATGTCTATGTACAGAACATTAAAAATGTGTTCAATCTGATGAAAAAGGAGGACAGAAGTGGAGATTTAGCACATAGCTTTGATTTGTTTGCGGGGTGTACATAAACATCTTGTTGAAGCTGTATAAATCCATCCTTGAGGGCGGAGCCTAAATTCATTCGGCAGTGAATTAACAAATTAACAAAAAAAAAAACACAACAACATGACAGCCAAAACTCTATCCACAGTTCTTTTCAGTCTTATTCATTGTCAGGAACAGAAGAATGAGTCTCCTATTGCTCTAGGAATCTTTCACATGTGAAGATCCTGAGGCTTCCACCGTTATGAGCCGAGGCAGACACATGGTCCTGGCCTGTTTTCAGCCCGTCACTCTGTTCCACTTATCTTCTCTGATGTGACATATCTGTCAGTCTCCACTTCTAGGAGTTTGAGCACTAGCACGATGCTCTCTGTGTAGCGAGATTGCCAGGCCTCTTAAATTCATCTGTGTGCATTTACACACAGGCAGACAGACAGCTGAGCAGCTTCATTCTGTCTACTGGCCAGACTTCTTCTCCTTCTGGAAACTAAAGCTAGTCCGACGACTTAGTTTCCGTTGCTTCTGGGCAAAGTAATCAGCTCGAGAGGTGCTGGCCCTGGACTCCAGGATGTAGTTCACCTGAAAATAAACAGTGTGGAAATAAAATATGCCTGTACCAACTTTACAAGTGTTATTTGTGACGATTTAACAATTTTCACAGCCACTGCAGATCAAAATGATGACAACAGGAATTATAGTTGGTGATGAATACACTTAAACTCCTGATCTGCTCTTAAGCTGCTTAAAGTTCCACTGTGTAAAGCTAGTCTTCTACAGCCTGTTTGCTGCTGAGGAGGCATAACATTATGACCACCTTTCTAATATTGTCTAGGTCTCTTTTGTGCCTCCAGAACAGTTGTGACTCATCAGAGAATGGACATGGGCCTTCTGAGGGTGTCCTGTGGTGTCTGGTAACAGAATGTATTTAGTGGGGGCCTTTGGGTCCTATGGGTTGAGGGGAGGGGCCTCTGTGGATCATCCCACAGATACTTGATCAGTTTGGGATCTAGTGAATTTGGAAGCCATCTCTAGTAGCCTGCCTGGATATTAGAATGCAACTGACTTGTCATTCCACCTTCTCTAACTGGTGAACACCAAGGTCTTCAAACTCTTACCAAGTGAAGAGGACTCGCAAAATGGAATACATCAAAAACCAGTCTATTCAAAGTTTACTTATTCCACTATTAGCATGTATTGCCCAGCTTGCTTTGCTATATCCAGCAGATGTCACTATATGATTGAATGAGAAAGAATTGAGACAAGCAAAAGCTAGAAGAGTTTTTCGTGTCCAGGATTAAAGTGAACTGGTAAACCTGGTAAAGAAACAGCACGAACATTCAGCCTAAACTCACCTTTAGCACGATTTCATTGACAGTAGCAGCATCGGACTCAAAGTAGAGAGGCTTGTAGTCATGGTTGCTGAGATAAGTGAGCTTAAATATTGCATGACCTGTGAGACAAAGAGCATAAATATGTTTAATGAGACAAAAACCGACGCCAAGGAGAAATTACACACAGCTCATGTCAATCACTGCTTCTCCCCCTGTCTGCCAATCTCACATGTCTTTGTGTCATCCTAGAGGCAAGTATTGGAAGTGTCAGATCTCCTCAGAGCTGAGGAAGAGATCTGGCAGCTGGATGTGAGCGATGAATGATCCAAATAGAAATGCCATCTAATTCTTCATTGGACACAAATTTGTTAATACGATTAAGTGAAATGTGGATGTGATTTGTGCATTCTAAGGATTACCATGTCAGTGTGCTATAATAAGAGAAAGACTGGCATCATATTTAATACTGAAATATCAACGTTACAAAAAGGTAAAGGGAATTTTGACGGCATGTGTCTTTATTCACGCCTTCATTGGCTCCGTCAGCTCTTACACAGTCAAATGTAATCCAATTACCTGAGACAGAGCCTGCTAAACAGAATATTTAAGTCTTGATATGTCCCAAGCTGATCCTCACAATTGGTATTTTATTAGACTGGTATCAGCTAAAATAAACCAGTGTGTGGAGATACTCCTTTATCATCCATCCACCTAAGCCTGCCATTTGGTGAATTGGTAAAACAGAAGAGAATGAAAATTGAAATATTCACAGTTCCATGAAAAATCCATCTTCTCTATGAAGATCAATTCCATTGAAAGCAACACAAAAGTCGCCAAATCAATCCTTGTGTTGAGTTTAAGGTTTATTAAAACTTGTAAATTAGAATTTCAGGAAAAAAAAAACAAAACAATCGATGAATGTTTTCTGCATTTGTCTTAATTCAGCTCTCAGTTAAAAGTTACGCTGACCCTTAACATCTTCACTGTGTTGAGCATGTGCTGAGGACAAGAAGGGGCTTCTACTGTTTCAGTATACTCACTGGGGCTTCTCTCCTCCACAAGGTCACAGGCACAGAGGTGGTCCGAGTCGATAGAGATGGGTTTTTGACGAATCCAGAACTTAGTACTGGCCTTCTGATTCGTCACGGGATCAATCTCCACCTTTTCTCCTGAAACGCCTGAAAAGACAATTGTAAGTCAAGTTAGATGACACATTTTGTACACATGATAATAACTCACTACTGGACAACATAAATACGTTTAAAAAGTTTCCTGTTATTATTTTCCCATCTGGGTGATGTAGCCAAAAATCTGCAGAACTAATTAATTCCCATTAATCTCAGGCTGCACATTGTGGTGAGTGGAAGCTGGCAAATGTTAGCGTGCTAACACACAACCAAGAAATGGTGAACATGCAGCAGATAACATCATACCTGCTTGTAATGTTAGCATTAGCATTATCAAGTACAGCCTGACAGATCCATTACCATGGCTGTGGATTCTAGCTGACAGATGACAGTTTACTTGTGATTGTTGGGCGCACATCATGGTTTAGTATATGGGCTGTGAAATTCCTTTAACAAAACAGTGGATTCAGGAAGTATTTAGACCCCCTTCACTTCACTTTAGTTTTTCTACAATTGGTTAAGTAAATTTAGTTTCACATTATAGTACACTCAGTACCCCATAATGATAAAGTGAAAATTGAATTTTAGAAATACTTACAGATTTATTAAAAAGACAAAACTGAAAGATCACATTGAAATACACCAATCAGCCACAACATTAAAACCACTGACAGGAGAAGTAAATAACATTGATCATCTTGCGACAATTCAATGTTCTGCTGGGAAACTTTTGGACCTGACTTTCATTCAATTCAATTGGATGTTACTTAGACATTACTTACTTAGACATATACCACCCACCCTGGCCTTTTAAATCTTTGTATATAGAAAAATGTTTAGTTAGATTGCTTTCTTTGCACTGAAAGGGATTGCATACGATTTCATTGTACTTTATAATGACAATATAAAGTGTATAATGACAATAAATTCAACTGATATTGATTGAAAAAGAGAATTGTTATGTCTGGAATCAAGGAACCAGTGTTTTTCATAAATTTGGAATTATAAATCTGCGAAAGAAATCACTCTAAACTACACAGTATCAATTACATGAAATAAATCTGAAAAATGCTTAACGGCTTGCAGAAAGCAGTACGTACCTAGTTGAACATCTGTGGTGAAACGCAGTTTGTGAATCATGCTGATCTTGAAGGACTTATAGTGGTGACTGCTCAACATGTCTTGGACTGTGGTGATGTCAATAGGAGGGTCTTCCTCTGAGCTTTCCTCGCCTCTGGAACCTGAAGGAGACAGAAGGAAAACATCTCAATATCTCAACTTTGGACATGATTTTATCCATGATCTGTAATTCTTCTTGGAGATTTTATTTTCATGGTGGAGACATGCTGCATCAAAAAACAATTCAGCTTATTCTTCCTGGTCTGCATTAAAAAAATGACAAGTTTGTGCATTCTTCCACATGAGAAATATCATGGGACAGATGTAGCAGGGGAAAATGTTGTAAAATAAAGATGTGTCAGCAACAGACTCTATGAGGAACAAAAAAATATATTTACTATGTCAACTTCCTAAAAAAAACAATTCACATTCGGCATACAAAACTTTGCTCAGTCTGCCGTGTAGATCTAAGGACATGCAAACCAACATGGCTGTTGTGTTTGACACACAACAGCCATGTTGGTTTGCAAATAAATGACACCATAGATTTATACAACCACTTGACACTTCACAAATCCACCAGGAAAACTTATTTATAGCACATTTAGAAAAATGATAGCATCAACCATGTGTTGGTAACATGAACAGGTTTCTACAGACAGACAGACAGACAGACAGACAGACAGGTGTATAACTGACACACTGGGATTACTTACTGTTTTCTCTGACCAGGCAAAACTCCAGGGTGTTCTGGCTCTCCAGTGTTGAGTCCAACTCCACTGCGACGTTTGGCTCCGTCTGTTTCTCCAGACGATACATGGGCCCTGTTGGAGAACAGAGGAGAGGAAACATCAAGACTGCAGTTATGAAGCAGGCAGAGAGACAGCTATCACTTTTATTGATGCTGCAAATGGATATTTCTCCTTTTGGGAGTGGAGTCATTTAAGCTAAACTGGTGATTTGTTTCCAACCTGTCTGACTGACTGACTGCTTGGTGTGTCAGATTGCTTTTTAGCAATCTTTTCTTTTAACAGGAAGGTAATCAGCTGTAACTGGAGGTACTGTATGTACCAGTCTGTCAAGTTGAACTGGGTAGAGAAAACCAGATCAATGCATATCCTTATATACAAATAGCATTTCACAAGAGCACATTTTATTGATATAAGTTACCTGATGATTTCAGTTTATGATTTAAAAGTGCAAAGTTTGGACAGCACATTCCACTCCTCCTGTGGGTTACACACACCTCAGTCTCAAAGCTCTCTTGGCAGACCAACATTAGTTATTAAATTCCTTTCCTTCCTCCTCTTTTCCATTAAGTGCCTGTAATGTGGACACACTTCTGTTTAACCACTTCAGGAAGGACACAACAAGATACTATTACCGGCTCCCAATAATGAACATAAATAAATAAATACATAAAATGGACCCTGAGGAGTGGGTCAAAAAAGTAACCTTAACTTGATTTTACTCCGGTTGACTGCTGTGGACATACTGTAGTAACTACAAGTCCATAGAAAGACGATACCGTCAAAGAAAATCCATGACAAACTCACAAAGTTTGCATCTAGCTGATGCAATAATTATACCAGAGAGTGAGACACTATGAATGGATGTAGTAGTATTTGCTCAGCAAACGACAGAAATGAAAGCAACCAGTGAAAGTGGGGGAAAGCTGTCAGGTAAAAACTAACCCTTTGATAAAAAGCATGTTTCTAAAATATCAGCCTGAGCATGAAAAGAACTTGGCTCAGAGTTGGTCCCAGCTTGACTGCCTTTTATGAAAAAATGGCATGCTATTTTGTATGAAACTGCAAATTTGCAATCTAAGAGTGAGCATAGCTGTGGGTGGACTTATTTGAAAATGTTTTTTTCCTAAAAGCTGTATTTTTAAAAATCTGAATCTGCGCTATGTATTCCGTCTTGTGGAGATTTGGGAAATGTTTAATTAGAAAACGGAACAAACATAACATTCACTTCCCCTGAGCACTAGCAGCTCATTTGCAGTTCAGATGCAGCCCATCATCTGAGACGCAGCCATCATCACCTACCAAAATGTCACCTCAGTTTGCCTGATAATGTGCGCAAGCACCATTCAGTAGTGTCTTATCTATTGGCACAGGCCACATCGTTTTATATTCCACACTGCAGCCTTCCAGCACATCATATTTCACAGCCTCTTCCAGTCAGATGCATCTGCACCTTTCATTCCTGTTCCTGCCAGGTCCTGACATTAAATTAGCTCTGTCTTCACGGTCTTGACTCCAGATTTTTAGAATTATTATACTCTGATATTATGTGCATTTAAAAGTGTTGGAAATATCTATAATTTAGCACATGAAGGCATTAAAAGGAAGAGAAAAACTACTCTGCTCTTCAAGAAAAAGGAGGTCATCATCATGCTGCATAGGTATTACAGTATACACTCAAGGAGAACATGAAATATGTTCTTGAAGCCTGCTCCAGTGGGTTTAAATGTTAGGTAAATGAGCATTTTTTGAACCAGTCATTTATTTTACAGCAGGCTAGAGTAATTTCACAGTTAATCGGCTGTTGTGAGCTAAACTTCTCTGATATTCAAGCACGAGTGTCATCACAAAGCACATGAAGGCTTCTACTTTATCTTATTCATGCATAAATGATGGAATGAACAGAACTTGCCCGCTGTCATATGTTTTGGATGGCTGACTGTTAATCCCTTGTATGCAACGTACAGGGAAGTAGGCAGACTGAATAGGATGCTGGTACATAATGGAACGTAAAACTAACAGATACTAAGTATTAGAGATTAGGTTGAAGATCGGGGCAGGCTGATCACAAGTTAACCACTTTTTTGCCAGAAAGATTACAGAAATCAATATTCCAACAAAGCAACACTGCTGGACCTCAAACTGTCCTTGCAAAAAAAAGTGTGTGTGAGAGAGAAGAGGGCACATCTTTGTGTAAATACAGCAAATAATCAATAATCGTCTAAATGTAAATGAGACAACAGTCCATATGCACACATCTGTATGTATATGTGTAAGTAGAGGATGAATTGGTTAGGTTACAGTCTGGGCAGTTTGCCAGAGACCGACAGAAACAACCTCGCCACCAACTTGCATATACTAATGCTCCTTTAGAAGGAGGAGGATCATAAACAGAAGCAAAACTGCCTTTCAGAGAACAATATACATAGATATACTAAGAATCTTGAGGACAAATGCCACTCCAGTTTAACTCTTTGTCTGAGGAGGTATTTGAAACAGTTTTTAACAGCCTATAGTTTACTAGCCTTGCTTAGACAGACAGAATATGGGTCTGGTAACACATTACTTTGATTTCCTTATGGGGCGTATTTCATACAACAAATCAGAGCCATTTTCAAATTCAACTTCACAACGCTCAGATGATATGTACGACTATGTTGCTGTTACTCTTCTGTCCACTATCGCATAAACAACACCCAGTTATTTAATTTGGCCTGGTAGATCTTTTCCGGAGCACACACACAATCAGTTCCCCAGGGTACAGTAAATGCTTCCTGCACACTACCAAATGTGCTAGATATGAGAGAGATGTGACGTTGTCCTACGACCATCAAATTCTACAGAGTTCATCCTTGAATCCTTGAAAGTGGAATTTTCAATTAAATGGTGCTGGAAATTAGCTTCAGCTATTCACACATGCACAGAACGTCAGACACTGCTTCTGTACCTGTCCCATAATAATAAAAATCTACATAAAAGATAAATAAAGGTGTTCCAAAGATATTGTTTTCACAAGTTGATTTGTGGCCAAAACGCGTCTTTCATGATGACAGAGACGTTCACCTTTGACACCCAAAAATTAAGTTTATCATTCAGTCCAAAGTGTACCTGAGACATCCCTTTCACAAGAATGAGCTAGACATACACTGATCAAGCATAACATTATGACCACTGACAGGTGAGGCCCTAGCCCTAACAACATTCTGCTGCCAGACACCACAGGACACCCTCAGAAGGCTCAGCTCCATTCTCTGATGAGACAAAACTGTTTTCGATGCACAAGGGAGACCTACACAATATTAGGAAGGTGGTCATAATGTTATGTCTGATCAGTGTATGTACATAATGACAACTCAAGAACATAATGGCTATGCCAGCATGAGAAGTCGATCTTGCAGATTATTAAGTCTCATCACCTGAGCCTTTCTGTGAGCCTTTCCTCTTCTTGAGTGCTTTCTGGAGAATTTCCTTCATGGTTACCTTCAGGCTGTCCACAGGGATTAGAGAGAAACCATGGGCAGCATTTCTATAATGGGAAAAAGTGGAGAAAGTTAAGACTGTTTTCAACAACACTCCATGGTTCTGTTTGAATGCAGATGATCTGAATACTTATGAAGCTGCGTGGACATCGTAAGGATACCTACGTAACGTATGGTATCCACTAATCAGAACACAAACGTGGAATTATTGTTACAAGAGCAAATTAACAGACTCAGAAGTTATTATTGTTAGCTTAGTAAGGTGTAAGATTCAATATTCTAGAGGTTTATTGTCATATACACAGCAAAGGTTACATTAACTAAACTATAAAACAGCTAAACTAAAATGAAATAAACTTACTCTTGATGCCGATATGTGCAGATGGTATGTGTTAAAGGGGTCCTAGAATCAAAA
>JASGAT010394021.1:0-13910 GCA_030220025.1 Chelon auratus | reverse complement strand
CCTCTGTGGATCATCCCAGAGATACTTGATCAGTTTGGGATCTAGTGAGTTTGGAGGCCAGGTCAACACCTTGTGCTGTTCTTCATGTTTTTTGAGTTGTTCCTAAAGTGTTTTTGTGAGTTTTGCTGCTGTGGATGGCTGCTGCCATCAAGGAGTGTCATTGCTATGGGGTGGGTGTGTCTGGTCTGGTCTAGGTGGGTGCTACATGTCTAAGTAACATCCACACCAATGAATGCCAGGTCCAGAAGTTTCCCAGCAGAACATTGAACTGTCACGAGATGGTCAATGATATTCACTTCTCCTGTCAGTGGTCCAGTGGTCATAATGTTGTGGCTGATGGGTATACATATATATATATATATGTATACACACACACACACACACACACAGCATACATATAGAGCGAGCAGCATACAGCCAGAGTCCAGCTTCATTCTTCTTCTGTGTTTAGCTGTGAACTGGGGCTCGTCGGTGCAGGCCAGCTCCTACAACCTCGCTCTGAACCAGTGTGTGGGCCTCAACCAGGTGGAGGACCATGTCAAGAACTACAGGTGAGGGACACACATCAATGATAGCAATAGAGAGAGACAATAGTTAGCTACATGCCATACAGCGGGAGCACATAACTACATAGATAACGAGAAAGAAAGTGCCCCAACAGCCTAGGCCTATAGCAGCATAACTAAGCAATGGCTCCTGGTCTTGTATGTAAGGAGGAGGATTTTAAATTCTATTCTGGAGCTAACAAAGAGAAGCTAAGACTGGCGTAACATGATATCTCTTACTAATTCTTATTTTGGATCAGTTGGAGCCCTTTTAGAGCGATATTAAAGATTTGGACAAACTGATTATAGCGAATTACAGTAACCCAGCCTGGATGAGACTAATGCAACCTTCACGTTGGATGTTGACCAGGTGAAAGAAGTCAGCCCTGGTCTTCTGTTTTATGTCCAAATTAAAGGATATATCCTAGTCAACATTCAGATCCTTGTTTGAAGGCATTTAATTTAAAACTTAGTTGAATTTAAGCTCAAATACTGTTGATTGTGCCACATTTGGGAAGTTCAGAATATAGGACTTTTTATTCAAAGTTTACAGGGGGATAATAACCTCACTGACACATTTTACTAATTAACAGATTATGTTGTGTTGTTTGTAGCTGGACACAGATTCATACGTTGACAAGAAGGGTTAGTGCTCATATGACTGTGACTGTTTCAGGCCTCAGTGTTTGGTGCTGACCGGTCCTCCCAGCAACCGTCCCGCTCTGGTGGATTTCGTCAACTGTTTCACAAAGGGCCTCAGCCTCATGATGTGTGGGAATGTGGTGACGGTGAGTAGAGCACGAAAAGAGAAGAAACAAATATACTCGTCAGCGTTTTTGAGTTTACAAAGATATCCTTTTCTGTTCCAGACCAGGCCCTCTCCGTCAGTGGTGGAGAAGGCGAGCAGTGACAGTCACGTCTCCTGGCTGAACCAAAGAAAGGTCAAGTCCTTCTACAGAGGGGTGGTGGCTGCAGAGCTGAGGACCGGAGTTAACATGCTGCTACAGGTCAGAGCTGCTTCAGTTAGATGAAGAGACACTTGACAGGCGGGACGATGGCTCCAGGTAATGCTGGGGTGACAAATATGACACTTGCAATTGAATGACAAAAAGAAAAATAGGTTATAAAAGAAGTGGAAGAAGAAGATGATCCGGAAGAAGAAAACGAAGTGGAGGAAGAAGGAGAAGGAGAAAGAAGAAGAAGAGGAAGAAAAATAGGCAAAAGAAGAAGAAGATAAAGAAGAGGAGGAAGAAGAAGAAGAAGAATTGGAGGAGGAAGAAGAAGATAAAGAAGAGGAAGAACAAGAAAAAGAAGAAGGAGAATTGGAGGAAGAAGATGAAGAAGAAGAAGATGGAGGAGAAAGGTGAGTAGGAGGAGGACTAAAAGCAGGACAAGAAGGAAAAAGGAGAAGAATATGAAGTGTCCTCCCTGTCCTCCTCCTCCATGTCCTCCTCCATGTCCTTCTATATGTCCTGAATGTGTGGAGGCTTAGAAGATGACCAAGATGTCTCCACGTCTCCATCGTCTCTCTCCACATTGATTCCATCTTAGTTCATCTTGTTTTTCTACCTCCATGTTTCTGTCCCTCACCTGTTGTTTGCTCCACGTGGAGCAGACATGCTCAGAGAGAATGGATTTATTCCAACAACCAGAGAGAAACCAGCAGCATCAAGAGTTTACATGGTTGTTAGGCGATCAGATTATTAAAGATTTGCATACCATAGGGTGGTGACATTTCTTTATCAGTTTCCAAATATTGCAGTGTTCCCACCAGGAGCTAACTGTCTTGCTTTATTTTATTATAAAAGCGCTTCTCTGGATGACGGGTTCATCATCTTCTTTCCTAACGAGGCCCACGCTGCAGTAATCTGACCTCACAGAGAGCCTGAGGAAGCTGATCTGATCTGATCTGACTCCTCTCTCTCTTCCTCTCATCTACCAGGGGGCAGGTCTGGGTCGCATCAAGCCCAACGTCCTGCTGATGGGTTTCAAGAAGGGCTGGCGCAGTGACACACCTCAGGCTGCACACGACTACATAGGGATCCTGCAGTGAGTACAGTGGAGCACAAAACTGATGGTTTTTGCAGAGAAGTATGTAAATAACCTACATCTATATGCTTTATGACAATCTACACAATACTGGACACATAACGGTATATTCCACAGCCATATGTTCTAAGGCACACTCATATTTATACTGTTATTTATGTTTACATTGCATTACATTCTGACTTAGATTAAGATTCTATATTTCTTTTTAGTTCTGTTTATTTTGATTTTTTTGACTGTTACGGTTTCTACTGAGCATTTTGCAGAGCTGTACTGTACAGCCTGTGTTCTGCACTGACAATAAAGACTATTCTATTCTATTCTATTAAGACACTGACGTGTTCATGTTTCAGTGATGCGTTCGACCTGCAGTACGGCGTGTGTGTCCTGAGAATGAGGGAGGGCCTGGACATTTCACCTCCGCCTCAGTCCCGCGGTGAGAGCCTTGATTCGAGATTCACTATGTTTATTATCATGTGCACGAGGAAAGTGCAAGAGAAAATCAGTTAAATTAAACACTAAAAAAGCTTAAAGACTAAGTTTAAAAAGTGTTCTGGGCTAAAGTATCCCTCCACAAATCCAAATTTCTCTGTGATTATTTCAGTGAATCCAGGTTTCGATGCAGGACCAGAGAACATAAACTCCACCTCCCCAGCCCCTCCCGTCATTCAAACAAGCACTACATGCTGTATGTATTAGTGTGATCACTGTATTATTGTGAAAATCAGCACCCTTAAGTGCTTTAAACTGATGCAAACACATAACTGTGCTTTGCAGCGTCTGCCTCCATTGAACCGGAGCCTCAGCCTCAGCCGACCACAGTGTTTCAGAAGAAACAAGGGAAGAAGACCATCGACGTGTACTGGCTGTCCGACGACGGAGGTCTGCTAACATCTCTGTCATTCGGTTCTTATATTTCCACGGTACCTCCGCGGGTTTCCTCATCCTCTCGGGTGTTTTTTCTGTTCCCCAGGTCTGACTCTGCTGCTGCCCTACCTGCTGACCCGCCGGAAGCGCTGGGCCCGGTGTAAAGTCCGAGTGTTTGTTGGGGGAGAACCGGACAAAAGGGAGGAGCAGAAGGAGGAGTGAGTGCTTCAGATTTGCCGAAAAACGTGTTTCTGATTTCAACAGAAACATGAAATAAATGACACACTGGTAAAGTCCATGGCTATATGCTTACATTGGTTCTCCAACTGAACTGTTTCCACGGAAACGCTAAATAAAGTGATGTGATCAGATATATGTGTTCACATCACAACATCAGTCACCTGTAGAAGTTTGTGGATGAAGAGGAGCACCACATCTACTGGAAATAGAACAGAAGAAGAAGAAGGAGGATGAGGAGCAAGAGCAGAGAGAGAAAAAGGAGGATGGGTAGAAGATGAACAATGGTGGAGGAAGAGAAGAAGTGGAAGAAGACCAAGGTCGATGAGGAGGAGGCAGTGGACTTGAAGGAGGGGGAGGAGAAGAACCTGCAGAATAATTAGAAGGAGTGGAAGAAAACCAATGGAAATAAGAAGGGGGACAAGATAGAGAAGAAGAAGATGCTGTAGGAGAAGTGTAAGAAGACAGAGGAAGAAGAGAAAATGAGGAGTAGGAGGACATGAAGAAGAAGAAGAAGAAAAGTGAGGAAGACATGAAGAGGAAGAAGAAGAAGAGGACGAAGAAGAAGAGGATGAAGAAGCCAAAAATAAGGAGAAGAAGTGGAAGAGGACCGTTGAAAAAGGAGAAGTAGGTGGAGAAAGACGAAGTTTCTAATAAACTTTCTCTCCAGTCCTGATTTGATTTCGTAGAAGACGACCAACATGTCTCCACGTCTCCATCGTCTCTGTCCACATTGATTCCATCTTGGTTCATCTTATTTATCTTCCTCCATGTTTCTGTCCCTCCTGGAAACTCCTCACCTGATGTTTACCCCACGTGGAGCAGATATGCTCAGAGAGAGAAACCAGCAGCATCAAGAGTTTACATGGTTGTCAAAGCTGGCTCCGTAGGATGATGACATTTCTTTATTCTGTATTTTCTCCCCAGGTTGCTGTCACTGATCAAGAAGTTCCGTCTCGGTTTCCATGACGTTGAAGTTCTTCCTGACATCTACCAGAGTCCTCAGCCTATGAAGTAAGAGCACCGACCTTTTAGACTCTGTTGCATTGCGTTGCCTTTATTCTTGCACTAATGAATCTTACTCCTTCTCCTCCTTCTTCTTTGTGTTCTCCCTTCTCCTCTTCCTCCCTCTTCTCCATTTTCTTCTGCTTCTTCATGTCCTCCTGCTCCACCTTGTCCTCCTCCTCTCTGTGTGCTCCAGTGTCCATCAGTTTGAGAACATGGTCGCCCGCTACAGGCTGGACGCGAACCCCAAACGGGACGCTGACTCTAGGCCGTCGAGGCAGCAGGACGAGCCCTGGATGATCACTGACCAGGATCTGGAGAGATGCAAGGCCAAGGTTGGACTCGAGATGCAACCATGCACATTTCAAATAAACCAAAAGACATCTCTTTTTTAAAATAAAAATAATGTCTCTGTGGGGTCCAGTCTCTCCGTCAGATCCGTCTAAATGAGGTCCTGCAGGATTACTCCAGGGAGGCAGCTCTGATTGTCATGTGAGATCAATATTTCCTCTTTTCACGCTGCATTTTTATGAAAAAGTAAAAGATAAAACGATCTGATTCGATCTCCCGTGTGTTCTGACAGCACGATGCCAGTGGGGAGGAGAGGACTTTGTCCCAGCACGCTCTACCTGGCCTGGCTCGACTTCCTGTCACGTGACCTGAGACCTCCAGTCCTACTGGTCAGAGGGAACCAGGAAAACGTTCTCACCTTCTACTGCCAGTGAAACAAGTCAAACTGATGCTGCAGTTACCGTCCAGACTGTTAATAATGATCTGATCTTGTAATAGAACAGGTTTTTTGTTTATTTGTGTTTTTGCACCGCGGCTAGGCATGGTTATGCGGTGCATGTCAAGTTATTTGCTGCCTTTACTGACATTTATGGGATAAAAATGAGTCACTTTAATTTAAACAAACGTTAATTACTACTGTGAACAAAGTGCTTCAAATTTACCGATCACATTCCAAATTCAAGGATGATTCCTATTTATTCAACCTGTGGTATCTCCCATTAATCTGCCTAGAAGAAACTAGAACAGCCATATAAGTAAGAAGTAAACCAGGCTCAGATAAACATGAAATGCACTTTAATCATTTATCTACATGCTAATTGATCTGATCTCTGCAATGCAATTAACTCATTTAGCTGACAAAGAGATTCATTTTGCATAAAATGCAGAACATACATGTAGCCGCCTCTGTTTGTTGCAGGTGGCTCTGTTATTTTATCCTTATGTGATAGATCAGTACATGTTTATAAACTATTCGATACTTGTCTTCTGCCCCCTGGTGGATTTATCCAGGCTCTACAGTCAGTAGCTTTTGGCAGCCATTTCCAAAATGGCTGCTTTCACCAACATTCTTTTTTTTTTTTTTTTTTGCAAATGTTGAAATGTTTGAAAAGGTTACAGTANAATATTTACTTTGTTATAATTATTTCATACTTTATACATTATGTTATGGTAAAATCATGTTGAAAAGTTGTGGATCAAATATTGTACAGCAGGTATATATGGTGAGCCTGCCATATAAATGACAATTTTTTAATTTATTTTTTGCCAATTTGTCAGATTTAATTTAAATATTAAAATATGCATTCATTTATTCCATGTTTGTGGGTTTTCTTTACATATATGTGTGATTTTTCTATGCAACCCAATGTTGCAGAGGTTCACTTGATTATTATTGTCCTCAATTTCACAGTGACACAAATAAATAACAATCATAACCTAATTAAATGTGCATTCACCAATTCAAAGAAAAATTTCAAGCTACACAGACATTGTTTTTTGCAGTTCATCTTTGCCCGAGCAAGGACAACAACTTTTTATTTTACCACAGGGCGAAATATAAAGGTCATAAAAAGGGGAAGAGTGCAAATTGAGATGGTCCAAATGCAGGGAAGAGTGATTTTTCTCTGTTCTGAACAAACATGCATTTAATGTGCTCTGGCTTCCTGGTGCAGCAGCTTCTGGACAACTCTGCCAGTTTACAGATGATGTCACAGACTGATGCAACTTCAACCGATAAACAAACTTTTAATTTTACTATCTGAGAGGTTGAAGACGAGAAGAGCACTCACTCCGCAGCCATTTCAGAAACAGCAAGAGAATGGTGAAATGGAGAATAGTTGCATAGAATAAACCATAATAGACTATAATATAAGTGGTTTTACAGTAAAATAAATAGAAGTGAATAAATTGTTTCTAAAAAAACGTACACAATTTTATGTTAGCAAAATTGTTTTGCACCTTCAAAATATTGTAATGCATAAAGTTTAATCACGTCGTTGCAATAAGGTAATTTATTCGTGTATATTCGCTGTTCATTCGGAATACGTCTGTTTCCAGCTTTTTATTTCATTTTATGTAAATGTGTCAAAATGGCACCAAAGTGAGAGGTCTGTCTGAAACTACGATCTATGTAACCAACTGCGCATGCTCACGACGGGACGACCATTCTCCGAGCCTCCACGTCGGGCGTAATGGGGCGTTAACCAATCAGGAGCGGCCACCGTGTGTTTGGAAACAACGTTCTTCCTGTAAAGCCCCGTATGACAGCGAGAGAAAGACACTTCGGGAACCGCAGACCCCCACACACGCAGGCAGACACACATACACACAAATCTCTCTACAGAGGAGAAGATCTGCGCCACTTTTCTCTTTATCTCTCGAAAAAATAGTGCCTCGGTTAGTTTTAACCCGCTGCTGAGCATCGTTTTAGCGCATATCAACCTCAGCTGGAGGCTACACAGCGAGCGACACAAACTGAAAATGGATGATTCTCAACGAGAGACGATCAGTTTGGTGATAAAAACGCCCAACCAGGCTCTGGAGGACCAAACCGTCGAAGGTGTCTCCCTGACGTGGACCGTAAAGGACCTAAAAACGCACCTGTCAGGTGTCTACCCGAACAAACCGGTGAGTTAAAAGTGAGGCGGTTGAGTTAGCCGGCTAATGCTAGCGGAAGTAGCTCGAGGCTGTGTTGTGGAATGTCAGCTGAGGAGACGTTTCGCAGCTGTCAGCCATTTCTCTGTTGTGTGCCTTTCTCTGTGTCATAACACACCTGCACCAGGGCCTCTGGAAGTGTTATATAGTCAGGTCCTTCCCTTAAAACATTCAAAATATAACTGTGTATGAATTAACATAGCCCAGACTGCACGTGCAAGAGTTTAAAAGTTAGTTTAGTTACAAAAAACTCAACAAAATGCACAAGAAACAGTAGAAAAAAAAAAATAATAATTGTACAAACTTGCAGTTGGATACACAGAATTTACACAATCCAACCAAAAATGACAAAATTGACTAATTAAATGTACAGTAAGACGACTATAGCATGCAGAAAACTAAGGAGCACACTTTAAATCCACCTGCAACAGAATTATTATTACTGAACTAACCGAAAGTACAATCTATTCAGGATGTGGTGAGTAGCATTAGTGTCATTACAGCACAATAACCACACCTTAACAAAGGTACATCCACAGATGCAAACTTAAATATGTGGTCAGTACCTAAAACAACTTTAAACACCACTATCCTGTATGGCAGGTTGCATATGCGCGAGTAGTTCTTAAAAATAGTTGTAAAATCTGAGTATTAGGTTGCACTCAGGAACCTCGGTCTGAACTAATTTTAAATCTAAACCAATCGATTTTGAGCGCTTGTGGTAAAGATTTCCACGTGTTGATTCACCGACTAGTGAAAACTGTTTGCATATATTACATAAGAGCTCCTCTCAGTTCTCACTGGAAACTTCTACATTAAATCAATAGGCGTGTCTAGCTTTGGATTTAGTACCAGACGTTCAGTTAACCTTATATCAACTTTATACCCACAGCAGCAGTAGTGAGTTTGCTTTATAACCTGATCTTCTGAACCTTTTACAGTCTCAGCACTAGGCTTGAATTGCTGCGGCCATAGGATGACGATGATGGTTAGAAAAAGGAAAGTTGGGCAGCAGCCATTCTTATCAGAGACTCAGCCAAGTGTTTTCAGCTTTCACCCTCCCTGCCTTGAAGGGTGCAGCGTTCGTCCAGGCTGAAAAAAAAAAAAAAAAAAACACTGAGGAAATGTCCTCCCTCAAGTCAAGAGAAAGGTTTTCACAGCAGAGTTAATGATTGTTGATCGAGGAGGTCACCTCTCTGGGAAATTAGCCACGTGTGTTGTCACTGAGACTTATCGAGTCGGCAGCGCTGAAGAACATGTGGCTCATCGTGTGTTTAAATATAGTCCCACAGAAACAGGAGAATGGTAGTGTTTTAGACAAACGTGGCAAACGTTTGTTCAAAGAGGGTTTATACAGCCTTCAAATGGAAATCATGAAGTCGAGGTTTCAACAAGTGGTACGACCAGCTGTAAGTCACAAGTAACAGTTGTCAAGCTAACGAGCAGCTAATTTAATAAAGGAAGTGTGAAAAGAAGCAATTAAAGAAAGCTTTCCTCAGACATATTATAACTTTACAACTTCATATAACTATATTACAATATATTGACCGGCCATCCATCTTCTGCATTTCTGAAAATGTCTGCAAACGCATCACAACTCGCATCAGGCCACGATTTAGAGCAAAAGTTCATGTTTCTCTGACATTTTATTTTGTTTTTATAGCTGTTAGCTTTACAAACAGCCAATCAGGACCCAACAGGAAGTGATTTGAAGCCCATGATTTGCTGTGAACCTCAAAACATTCTATCACCGTTGCAGTTAATTCTTTATAATAGTCAGCGTTTCACCCAGAGTTTCAGATTTGCGCTGAAAAAGTGACTTAATCTCCCTTTTTTTTGTTTGTTTCCGTCAGGCTGTGAGTGACCAGAGGCTGATCTACGCTGGTAAACTGTTACTGGATCACCAGAACATTAAAGAGATCTTCAGACAGGTGTGTACGGGAATATGAGAAGCTCACAAGCTGTCTGACCTGTTTAATACCGTCCCTTCATGTCAGTGTTTAGTGGGGCCATAAAAGGATTCCTTCGGCCTGCTTTATCAAACAGGATATAATAATTCATGTGTTTGGTGAGAGGTTTTGTGTCTTGTTATTGCTGCAGATGAGATCCAGTCCATAATGAGGACGTTTATATGTTCATTTAATTTATTCTCTACTTACTTAGCTGCAGATGTTCCGTCCTACCTCGCAGCTAACGTGGGAAACTGGCTTTTTACTAAATGAACATCAACCATTCAAGTCATTCATTCACTGTACGTCTAAAATCTTCCAGAGACGTTCACATTTTGACAGAATTTGCCTTGTAACTGGTCCTAATGACTCACAGTGAACTATAACGGACATAAGAGACTGGACGAGTGTTCAGCTAGCTCATAAATTAGACCAAAGTGACATGTTATCACTGCCAGTGAAACATGGCTTCAGCTCCAGATGCAAATGAGCCACAGAATTTGTGAAGTGGTTGTTTTGTTTCCCTAATGTACCAGTCTATATGTTCCTCGCTAAAGCACAAGTGGTAGAGCAATAACTGTATGAATTAACAGTTTACCTTTATCTCCGTTTTCTCAGACGGAGCCCGTTCCTACACTGCACCTGGTTTGTGCTATCAGGAATCCACCACAGAGACCTCTGGGAGCCAGACCCAAGGTGAGAAATTAACTTTCCTGGGAACCAAGGCAGCAGGTCGTGGTTTTTCTTCTCATGTGACAGTCAGGTGGTCATGTCTGTGGAGTCAGGCAGACGTTTGGTATCATGGAAACTAAAGTAGACTTCTGTTGGGTGACGTTTAAAGCGCTAGACTAGACGCCGTAACCTACGTACGTAGCCTAGTCAGGTTCATTCCCCGCTTCCTGCATCACTTTCAACAATGACGACTGAAACTTTCGCCGAAATTTCACTGAATACGAGTCGTACAAATGTTTGTATCTCTGAACTTCCTCGTTTAACCTTTCCTCGACATGTTCCATCTTTATTGATCCAAAGCAATCTATTGATGGAGAAGCAGCCAGAAATACTAAAGCGTTAACGCCAAGCAGGCCAATTGCAGCTCGCAGGAAAAACATGATGTTCTCCTCACACATAGCTAGGCCCTGTTCAGACCTAGCTGTCTGAGTGATCCAATCAAAAGACGACAACTTAAAGTCATGTGGATGCATGTGGAGGTGGTCTGGGACACATGTGACCTCCTTCCTTTGGTAGTGTGAACACACAATGAGTCCTGGGTCACATTAAAGACCACCAACTCAACAGGGCTGATCTGTGGAAGAGGAGTTTAACTCATTCAACCACTATTAGAAATGATCACATGAATAAGTGTAGTTTCTAATATAAGCTAAATAAATAAATAATCTTTACATGTATCCTTTCAGTGATGAAATTTTACAGCTTGTTCAAAAATGTGCATCATACAAACCGCACGGTCTGTGATTCTGATCTTGTGGTTGGTAGAGATCCTTTAAAGACAGCAGCTGTTACAATATTCTGCTGCGCCCCAAATGATATTAGTGGTTATTTGCATGTGAAGAAAACAGATCTGGAGACGTATTTAAAATGTAATTTCAGTTGGTTGCTTGTGATCCGATCACTGAAAACACATCCAAGTCTAAACCGAGACAGTTTTAACATCACAGTCCTTCAGTGAAACTTCTGCTGGTTTTATTTTTATGTTGTGAAACTCATTGTGAAACTATTTAAACAAAACGGCTGCTTTCAGTTCGTCAGGAACATATTTCCGTTGCTGTTTACTGTAAATATTACATCAGATGTGCAGTTTATTAGTCGTCCTTTAAAAAAAAAAAAAAAAAGCACCAAAGATGATTTCTGGTTACAGTCTGGATCATATTTTGAGTTTCATCTGCTTTTAACAACCTTAAAGTTGTGGTTTTAGAACGTCTAGAGTCTGTTTTCAGTCATAAACATTAGTAGGACAACAAAAACGCTGCATGTTGAATTTTTTTCAGTGGGCTCGCATTTTAAGAAATGTTGAAGACAAATGTGTTCCAAGACCAGGTGTACTTCTTCCCCTCCTCCCTCTGTACCAAGACACCGTGGAGTGGAACTGTTCCACTTCATCAGTCATCCTTCACAGCTCGGCCACAGTTTCAAGATCAAAAGTACAACTAAAGATCACTCCCATTAGTTTCACAACGTTCTCTAGTGTCCCGCTCTGCTTGAAGTGAAGCTGCCGCAGAGCCTTCCACGTCATCCTCGGATAAACAGATGTTTAAAGATTTATGTGTCTGTGTTTTGAGTCGGTTTTAAACCAAACTCCAAACTCTCCTTGCCTCTGCAGACCAGAGCCACAGTGCAGCCACAAGCCTCCAGTCCAACAGCAGCGTCAACCTCACTGGTCCAGACTCCTAGCACGCCAGAGCTGAGGCAGAGGAGGCCGACCTCTGCAGCTTCAGCTCAGACCCCAGCGTCTCCAGCAGGAACTCCCACATGGCCCGCTGCTGCAGTGTAAGCCATAAAGACCGATTTTATACTCTTGACGCAGCCAGATGACATGAAAACTTAAGTTTGATGTGTTTGAGTCAGTTCCTCTCTTCACTTCCCTTTGTGGGAATCCCTTAGTTTGGTGTAGCCACGCTAAACACTTTATTAGGACTTCATTATGGGCCAAGCTTCAACCATTACAGAGAAACAAATACCTCTGCATGCAATTAGATAGTCAACCAACCAATCAGAGCCTTTTGGTTGAAAAAGAAATCAACTCCACATCTCTCAGATGTACATCACCACATAAAGCCCAACAATTTGATTGGCCCAGGAGATCTTTGCAGGGGAATAATGTGTAGATGAGGAAGTTGCTGTGACTTCCAGGCAGCTTAGGCTATGTCATTTCTTTTGGAAATTTAACTTGTTTCCACCAAAAAAAAACACAAAAAAAACATTTTTCACCCAGGTTTAGTGCATTTGATATATGACCTTCATTCAGTTATTCGGTTCCCTTCTTCACTTCCTTTTGTGGGCGTCCCTTAGTCTGGTGTAGCAACACAGAGTCTCGTAACGCAGCATTAGGGTTTTATTATGAGGTCTGTTTACAGCGATACCAACTGGATAGTCCTCAAACCAATCAGAGCCGCTGAGTTGTAAAAAAAAATTAAACTCCATGTCTCTCAGATGATGTGTTTGACTACTCTTCTGTCCATCACCACATTAAGCCCCGCCCAACGACTTGATTGGCCCAGCAGATCTTTGCAGGAGCAGAATCATTTCCTAACGGAGAGACTCCTGACCAGAGGTTGCGCCAGACTTTTTCGTTTTGACTGACAGGGTCATAAAAATTCTGTCATAATCTATTTTTACCCGTCACTTTAATTTTTTAAAATGGAAAGACATATTCAATGGCATTTGATTTTCATTAAAGTTTCATTAACTTCAAGTACTTTTTTCTGAACAGTATTGACTTTAAATGGTACCCAAAAAAAAAAAAAGAAGTTTCGGCTGCCGACACGTCTTGTCCGTACTTGGAACGGGACTGCTAGCGTAAACAGCTCTTAGACGGTACCGTAGGTTTGAAGTGCTTCGGTGGTATGCAAACTCCATTTTGGTAGCTGTTAGTTACATAGACATAGACATATATACATATATATTGTATATATGTCTAGCTCTGACGTGTGCATCAGTGTAATCGGTGTACCAGGAAATCATGCACCGACAAAGGTTCCGCGATGTTTGGACTGCAAACTGCGATCAATGCCATTTAATAAGGTCAGTCGCCACCAAATGGTCACGGGTGTGAATTGCAATCTGTCAAAATGACTGATGGCCTTCAGATTTTTCCGTCACATTTAAAGGTGCAGTAGGCAGGATTGCGAAGATCCAGGACTTAGCCAAAATATTTGAACATCGACAACTTCTCAGTCCCTCCCCACTAAAGCCCAAAATGGTCTCCCAAGCCCCTCCCCCCATAAGGGAGAGCTGTGCACGATAGAGCGCGTGCATATCGTACTGTATATGGTGCATATTGGCCCTGGAATACTGTGCACGAGCAGAGAACCGAGAGAGAGCGAGTAAAAACTAGCATAGAACACACCGACGTAGTTTTTATAATACCCTTCGTTATTGCTAAATAATTTGACCTAAAGTACAACGATACAGTCGTTATACTTTAGGTCAAAATATTTAGCAATAGTCAACTTTAGGACAAAACCAAAGTTAGGATGTTTCTGAAAGTAGCCTACATCGGTGATGTTTGCTATCAATAACAGTTAGAAGCATTCATTGTGGCGTTTTATTCCACAGTTTAGATTTATCAGTT
>JASGAT010394020.1:0-26754 GCA_030220025.1 Chelon auratus | reverse complement strand
TACGTCATTACCAAACGTTGCTGATTGGTTAAGGGAACTCCAATGATTTTAAATCTCAAAATAAGCATCCGCCCATTACGGAGACAGATTCCTATTACATTGGGACAGACTAACGTACAGACCGAAATGAAGCATGAATGAATATTAAACCAAATCTATGCGAATGAAGCATGTCGAACAGATCACAGGTAGGCTTTAGCATTTTTGTATTTTTCACAGCGAGCCACATTAAAGGGCTCCCAGGGACATGGTTCTACAGTATCTTAGGCAAGACAGTGAACCACGAAGTTGGTTGTGTGAACAAATAGGTACAGTAGATGTGTCATTGACTGCGTTTACATGTTCTTTAGTGTCCCGATTTTGAGGCTTATCCCGGCTTTGAGCATATTCAGGATATGGTGTTTACATGGAACACAGAGAAACCCGGTTATTCATATCACCGTATACATGATAAATAACAGTATCCCGTTTTCCGATCGCTGCATCCTATCTGCGCATGCGTGTTGTACGTCTTTTTCAATGTTTTCCAACGCGACCTAACTTGTTCAACGGAGCGAGGTGGAAAACCAGCGTCACGTAGCTTTTCCACAACAGATTTGAATACATCAGCATTTCGGTGTTTTCTGCCATCTAAACACGTCGTTATGTTTAGTTCTTTCATTACTTTAAGTGAAAATTCAGTCTCTTCGTCGCTCCAAAAGTGAGAAGTTCTCGTTGCCGCCATGTTGTTTGTATATCTAGTGCGTCACTTGGCGTCACTCGCGCCTTCGCAGACAGTGGGCAGCCGTCAGAAATCGGGATAAGGTGTATACATGCTCCAGTATCCCGGCTTCTATCAGAGTACTCCAGGTAGCAAAGCCGGGATTCTTGAAATCGGGAAATGGGCATATCCCGATTTCTGAATTCGGGATATGGTGTTTACATGGACAAACACCAAAACGGGATACTTCAATATCCCGATCAAATTCGGGATACTAAAGACCATGTAAACGCAGTCATTGTGAGTCAAAAGTACTATGAGTATCAATAGGTACAAAAGGATATACAGTAGGTATATAAATAGCACCACCATTAAGGATCATTTTTGGCACAGTTTGCAGCAGCTTACATAATTTTAGAGAAATTACTGCATTACTGTTAAAAATACTACCAATTATCAACAAAGAAAGTCTCAAAGAACAACTTGAACATTGAAGTTACAGCTGATCACAGCTTTCTTAAATCACAGACACTTCAGAGATTTGAGAAAAGCTGCTGCTTTATTCAGTAAAGACAGCAAATGTTAACATGCAGCTATGGCATGTATTTCTGCCTCCACAATAACTCTTCTTGACATCAAATTAGATCGTCAACTTAAAGTACTTGTTGACGCAGAAGGATCCTCTTGACTTTACAGGAGTGATGTAACCAATGTACTGGACATGAATGAAGAAAGGAGGATCAACACACAGCAAATGGAAATAACAGAGACGAGGTTAGCAACTGTACCCTGCAGGGACAAGCCCATGAAGCATGAATATGCTAATGACACTGGAAAGCCATTGGTGAGCACAGTAAATGCCTGCACGAGGTCTTAGCCTACATTTCAAAAGAATTTTGAAATGCAGCTCAGGTTTCATGCAACCTTTGTATGGGTGCAAGGCTGTGTGGAATTTGTTTCGGATAATTAGGCTGATGGATGACGATACAGCAGCAGGAGACGCAGCAGTGACAGACTTTACCTGCTGGCAGATGATACTATTAACCTCACTCTTTGATTATATCTAAAAACGATTAAATAAATTTAGCCGAATAATTTACAGCACGGATTTAAGATGTTGTGAGAACCAAGTCGATGAAAATATTCTGAGTCTGACAGAACTTGTTTGTCTATTTTACTGCAGATGCTAGACGATAACAACATGTACAGCTGCACCAACAGCTCCACTGTGACTTGTGAATGAAAATAAAAAACACTTCAAGAGTTGTGTTTGGAGTTACTTGAAGTTCCACTCGAATGATCAGATACAAGTGATGAAAAGCTAGAAAGAAAACACAGTCAAGGAGCATTACAAACAAAAGGAGGAAACACATCAAATACTGTATATCTAACGTGACAGCTGAATCTGTTGTAGGTTGGTTTTGTTTTTCGTAGTTTAGAATGAATGCCTTTACATCTGGACATGGAGCGCATCCCACATGGTTGAGGCGCCAGTCCTGAGAGGGCATTTCACAATTTGACGTTGCAGTTCTCCGACAAGATTAAAACGGGAGAGGTATTCAGTTGGCTGCAATCTCCAACACTGCCTCCAACTGAAATTATTAGCTGGTACTCTTTCAAACATGTTGCCATTGAATGAGATCACAGGAAAACGTAGGGGCTAGGGGTGGGCGATATATATCGTCTGCGATAATATCATGATTGTTGTGTTAACGATGTGCAAATTCACATTATCGAGTATTTAAATTAGTCCGAAAAAAACACTCCAAAACACGCATTAAAACCCTTGGCTGCAGCAGGGCGTCACGGGATTGCTGTAGTGGGCCCTACACGTCATCATCTCTCTCACAGGCATGGTTACCGCCATTGCCGCAAGTTCAACACCGGTTAACGAACGTGGTTAGGCTAAACATTTGACAGAAGGAGACAACATGCAGACACCCACAGCCTCGCAATCGAGCGACAGTCAATTCAGCAACCAGAGGATGAAACAAACGAGCAGCGTCAGCTAGCGATGGGAACCGCAGTACGGCAGCTCGGCAGGGACAATCAAAACGACTGATGGGCACGTAAACCGCACATCATTATCTACTGTGTAAAGACTAACGCTTGTCTTCAGTGCTAAATGTATTAAAGTGACAAAAAAATAATATAATCAAGTATCATATTTGAACACTTTCCAAGTTTAAGTTACGTTAGCATCACCGTATGCGTTTTTGTTGCGCAGGATTTTAGCCGTTGAACAGCACGCACAACGTCACCAAACATGACCGGAGGTGTCCAGAGACAGTCAGCTGATAAATTATTATTATTATCAGTGATTAAGTAACTCAGACTTTTAAAAACACATTTTTAATGGATATCGTCTAATTATCGTTATCGTTAAAATCGCCAAAAATATCGAGATATTATTTTTTGTCCATATCGCCCACCCCTAGTAGGGGCATTGCTAGTAACTGCTGTACTCTGAAGTTCACATCAGTGTAAACCTTTAATCCCATGACCTTGCTGAAACTCAAACTGCCAGATAATCTTCCTACTTACTACCACAAATGACCTACACCAACTCGTAGTAAACCATTTATAGAGGGGTATACAGTTGGTTGCAGTCTACAACCTCACCACTAGATTCCACTAAATCATACAAACTGGACCTTTAACTATGAATAACATTAGGGCTGGGTTTAAAGTAAAAAATATTTTCTGATTGAAATTGTTGAATCGGATTTGAAAGATCCAACATCGATTGGTAAAATGGTCAGATGAATTTTTTAAATACCCACCATCTCCTGCATCCTCACACTAGAAATCTTGCTGAGGTCTCACAAGACTGGGTTTGCATGACAAATCTTGTGACTACAATTGGATAAATTTTAATCTGGACAATTCCACTATATAAATCCTAACCGTACAAACTGGACATTTAACGATATATAATTTGGTGTTTGATGTTTCCTTTTTAGCAACAGCGGCTTAAACCTCAGCCATTTGTGAAGCCTCCTGCAAACTTTATATTTCATTTAGGGATTTCCGACTGTGAGACATGCCAACGACTGTGAGCCACAACTTAAGCATGAAACATAACTGGGAGTGAGAAAATAAACCACCTGATTTTAGGATCGTAATCTTTACTTAGAAAGAAATCAAGGAAAAGAGAGGAGTCACAGTTCCCCGCCCTCAGTCCTGTATGAGAGGTTACCATCGTGGAAGTTCTGTGTACAGTATTAGCACCAGGAAGCGCTAATGCAGTAGGCCTGTGGGAATTAAACACCATGTCTCCAGGAAACCTGATATCACCAACCTGCCTTGTCTCCCAGCCTGATCTTTTAATTCCCTGGTTGGCAGAAAACATTCTCAAGCCGGCAGCTTTGCCTCCAGGTCAGAGTAAATGATTTGTGTAAACATACAAAGCCGCAGAATGCCTTTTTATTTGTGTTTTTTTTAAACTTTGGCAGTGTTCATTTAGTCACGTCTTCAGTCAGAACGATAAGAGCAAAGTGGGGAATGATCTTTTACCTATGTGAGCCCAGCAGACCACACAGCAGCAGCACAATAGTGTGAGAAACTATTACAACCTACACCAGAGGAGCTTTGATTGTGTCAAGCTTATTTGCAAGAATGTTTTAATTACATCTAAAAAGTTTTAGTTAAATCTATTCTAATCTATTTAAATCTAATCTACTCCTCGAAAATCAGACTATAATACAATTTAGTCAAGAACAAAATGTTTGTTTACTTCGATGCTTATAAAGGCATTGAAAAACTCTTTCCTGTACAGTTATCACGAATGGACAAATTAGCTATAAAGACCAAAACAGTTTTGTGCGCCAGGCTGAAAACATGTTTATTTCTGTAAAGCTTCACATTTTAATATGGAGATCATGTTTGGGGGCTGGTTCACTTTTGGAGCCGGCCTCAAGTGGCCATTCAAGGAAACGCAGTTTTGGACAGTTGAGCTCTTGGTTCATTTTTCATCACCGGACTGTGCAGCTTGGTTCTCACAAATGACTTTGCTAAAAGCGGTGAATCATCCCTGCTGAACACCAGATGCCACCCACCAACTGAGGATATATCCTGTCTTTCTCCCTGTAGAAAATACTCTGGGCTTACAGCTAATTAGTGTTTGTGGACGGTATTCCCTATGAACATGTAATCCTACTCTTACTTGTTATGCATACACATCCATATAAGCCATTATTTTCTAGTACAGAATCTCCTTTTGGCTGTGTGGTATTAAAAATGAGAGTAGGCCGTGCTATGACACTTAGACTAGGGCTGGGTATCCCTATTAGCTACTGATTACCTGAATCAGTTTGATTCTAATTCACAGGGTCTTGATTTCAATCCATTTAGAATCTGAGATATTTCAGTTTGGAGTCATTTAACTTAAAAAACTACTGTTCTCACTGGTTCCAGTTTGTTTATAGGATTTAATACCATCTAATGGGATGGGATACGGCTACAAATTGCCTGAATCGATTAAATTCCCATTCATAAGGTCCCGATTCATTCTGAGAATTTTCCGTTGCTTAACTATTTCACTTAATTATAGGAGGTATACAAAAAAAAACAACTAATGTCGTCATTGGTTTGTGAGATTTGTGGTATTTCCGCATGTGAGGAAGTGAGGAATTTTTATGGAAATCTATCCAACAAAGTGTATACTCACTGATACTCGTAGGGCAAATACACAACCTAAAATACGTTCAAACTACTATGCTGCATCAGTCAACAATGCTGCAGAAATCACTGGAAAGACAGTCAGAGAAGCAGGAAATAGGCCATACTGCAAAAAAAAGCATGACTGTCATTTATTTTCAGCAGTTACGTCTCTTGCTCTGTCGCTCTTCTAGTCTGCCACCATCTCTAACACTACCTCCAAATGAAATTATGAGCCGAAACTCAATCAAACATGTTGACATTGAATGACATTATAGAAAAATGTAGGGACATCATGAGTAACTGCTGTACTTGTTGCCCCGTGACCTCTAGGAAACTCAAACTGGCAGATAATCTTCCTACTTACTCCCACAAGTTAACTACACCAACTTGTGGGAAACCATTTATAGAGCTGTCACATCTCTGCTATGGTTTTATCTCAAAATAACTCCTAAAAAGTGATGAGCATAGCAGTTTTCCTCCTTTTAAGTCTTTGAACACCTGACTTAGGTTTTTGTGGGAATGCCCATACTGCCTGGGACACCCATAGTTTGATAAAAATCTCAGAAATTCAACAAAAAGCTACGATATCAGTATTGCATTCACAGACAGAGACACAGTCATGATACATTCATATGACGCCCAAGACGCTAGTCGCTAGTAGCTAGTAGCTAGCGCCGGTTGCCGAAGTATCACTCTTTTCCACCCCAAATGTTTCAGAGTGAAACAAGAAGAACATAAGATATTGCTAGAGTATGGACGGAGCTAGCTCTTCTTGCTGTCGCTTCTCCACTCCAACTGAGCTCACCCAAAGCCACTAGTCGTCACCTCAAAACTAAAATCAGTTGAATTTAATACTTGCCCACTTCACGTCCCCAAACTTCGTCAGCCATTGCTACAGCTCGCTAAATTTCATTTCACGGTCTCTAATATATTTTAAAGCCAAAAAGTTTCAGAGTGAAACAAGAGGAAGAAAAAAAAACATCAACCGCCGAGCACTGGTATGCTTCAACATTTTTCCTTGTCTTGTTTCTTATTTGTTAAAAGCCCTTGTACTGTTTTTTTTATTTAATTCAAAAGATACATTATGGATCACAAAGAATAGCTTTTCTTGGAGTCACTCCAAGGCTCATTTTGAAATGAAAAGTGTCAGTGTGGTGAATTAGGCGGTAGAAACCAAAGTTGTGGATGGTGTTTCCCTGCGGTAAGCGTCTGGGAAATCTGTGTTTGCATTATATGTCAGTCAAATGTGTCACTGACCCGCACTGGTCATCGCTCCAAAGGTAGGATTACTTCAACTTTGTATTAGTCCACTTCTTTCAGTGCAACAACTCCATGAATATTATTAACATCCCATGGTCTCTGGTTGCCACACACTCCTCCTGGTGTAACTCACAGCTCTGAAGCCAGGCTGTTTTCCCACTTTGTATGTGTGCAATGAATTACACAAACTAGGAATAAGCGTGCACCCTTCGCCTCAGGTATTGAAACCACCAGAACATTTGGTGTCAGTTATAGGCAGACAGCAGGCAGACAACCTTGGTGTCAGGATCAGAGGAACCGGGGTTACATGAAGGCTTCAGCTAGTCAGACACCGTCTAGCTGCGTATCCTTTTGATCTTTAACTCACTGCCGTAAATCCCGGTACAGGACCGCACAGCCAGGTCGAGAGCAACTTGTGCAGTCAGTCATTTAGCTTCTTTGTTTTTGTACCGGACAACAATTTAAAATCTGAGTTATTTTCATTCCAAACGTGAAGAGCCAAGGCAATGAGACACCCTTTCCATCACGTGCACAACAACAGGGTCTTCTTGTGAGAAATTTCATGACAGGAGTGACGGTGAAGCCCAAAAAAAAGAAGCAGAGGAGACTGAGAATTTATGGGTTTTCAGTGCAGGTTATCTCTCTGGTAGGTGGAGCTGAGGTTTCCAAATGACAGGCTTGAGGGTATTTCTGTCGCATGTATGATTTGACCAGACTTGTCCGTCCCGTGCGACACCACTAAACGACGCAAAGGCAAATTTCTTGCGAAGTAATCCATAATGTAAATTCCAGATAGAAGCAGCCGCCAAACGACACCAAGAACAAACGCCGCTGTCTGATGTTTTTCATTAGGCATGAGCTCTACTCCGGTTTTGTCTTTGCAGCTCAGTTTTTTTCTCACCTTGCATTGACACAATTTCCCAGACAGTCATGCCTGCTGCACAAAATTACACTTGTGCTGCAAATCCTTCACATGAAATGCACCTTTTTATGCATAAATTAAAAAAAAAAAAAAAAAGCATGAAAACTGAACAACCTGATATATGTTTAGGCAACAGGGTGTGCATGGAGAGTGTGGTGTTTTGGGTTATTTTTAGCTCTGAACCGCATGCTAGTGGTTATAACAGTTATACGAGCTGATGTTTAACGTTGTCTAGCTTAGATGGATTATTAAAATAATCACGAATTATAGAAAACAACCTGTGGCTAGGCTTCAGGAATGAACCGTGAGGGGAGCATAGGAGGCTTGGACGCTGCAAGGGCTGAATGACATTTAGATTAAACACAAAAAAAATCACATTTTGAGGTTGACACGTCAAGCGAGAGGGATTTCTAGCGTGTTCCAGGACTAGTTAGCAGCCGGCAGCTGTTCGGTAAATCCCTCAGCAGCCACTCAGTCACTGTAACGGCTCATCATTCCGTACTTACCCCGTTTGTGAACGTCAAAATCGGTCCCCACGCACAACTTCGACCGGTGTCTGTCGTCTACCGTTGCTGCTGCATTACCGGTGAGGCGTGATAACCGGCTGCTGTTGTTGTTATTTAGTCAGTTTTCCCCGCCTCTCCTTCTCAGAGAATAACCGTTAGCGAGGCAGCTTCTTCTGTCAGTCACCGTGCCGAGCCGGCTGTCCGCTCCGCCGCCATCTTGGTTGTGATGGGAATCCGCGGACACACACACACACACACACTCTCTCACACACACACACAGATTCGTGTTTCCATCACTTCAGAGGACATTTCATTCACTTTCATTCATTTTCTGGACACTTAAAAACCATACCCATATATTTATTATATATTCAGTCAGTCCAACTACTGTTACTAAAACTACATTGTAAATGAATTATTATTTTACAACAAAAAAAATCAGTTTTAAAAACGTTAATAATAAATAAAGCATTATATTCAAAGTGTGAAAGTAAAGAAATCTACAAAAAGTGACCACGGCTTTGGAGATAATGCAGAAAACACACAACATTTGAAGAAAGAAATTCAGTCCCTTAAGCAAAGTCAGAGTGCTAAAATCTACACTGTAAAAAAAAAAAATAGTATTTCATGTAAAATTTTACATTAAAGTTTTTTTTACATAAAATTTTAAGAAAACTTCAAGAAAAAATATGAAAAAATGTAAGTACCGGTAATAAAGAAAAAATGGAAAAAATAAAAATATGGTATATTTTCACCAATTTGGCAAACCACAAAAAATGCAGGAAAAAAACAAATAAACAAAAAAAGAACGAAAATAAATACATGCGCTGGAAATGGTGTGTTCACACAATGGGAATGAAACTGAGTCCCATAGCAAAGTAAAAGAGTTAAAACTACACTAAAAAGTATTATTTTACAAAGGAAAATTTCCTATAGAAAACTGTTAATAAAGTTACATAATAATTTATTCAAAGTGTAAATGCAAGAAATCAGTGTATGGTGGCCCAGTATCTCTACATTTTCTACATTTCTGCATTAAAATGATTCAAAACTTAAGTGTAAACAAAGAAAATCAGATCAATGAAACATATGCTGTTGTGTTTGTGTTTATTTTGTGTTTATTTATTCGTGAAGAGCAAAAGTAGCTAAGTGAACCCTTGTTTTCAGTGTTGTTTTCAGTATCTGGTGTGTGATCCCCTTGTGTAGCAACTAAACATTTCCTGTGTCACCTGATAGGTCGTCTATCGGCTTGGAGGAATTTTAGCCCATCCTTCAGTCCAGAACTGCTTCAGTTCTGAAATGTTGGTGTGCTTTCTCACATTAACTGCTTGTTTCAGGTCCTTCCACAATATTTGTAATGGATTAAGGTCATGACTTTGTCTTGGTCATCACTAAACATTAATTTTGTTCTTCTTTAATCATTCTTTTGTAGAACGACTTGTGTTCTCAGGCTCTTTGTCTTGCATGACCAAGGTTCTCCCAAGATTCAGCTCATGGACAGGCGTCCTGACATTTTCCTTTGGAATTCGCTGGTCATTCAGAATTAATTGGTCCATCAATGATAGCAAGCCAACGTGGCCCAGATGCAGCAACACAGGCCCAAACAAGGACATTACCAGTCCGATGTTTCACGGAGAGGATGATGCTCTGACGCTAGAGTGCAGTGTCGTTTAGTTTCCAAATATGAGCCTCATTTATACCAAATAATTCTACTTTGATCTGATTCGTCCACAAACCATTTTCCCAATAGTTTTCTGGTTTGTCTACATGATGTTTAGAAAACTGCAGATGGGCAAAAACGTTCTTTTTGGAGAGCTGCGGCTTTGTCTTTGCCATTCTGCAGTGCACACTATGGTTGTTCAGTGTTCTGCTGGTAGTGAATTCATGAGCATGAACATTATTCAGTGCGAAAGAGGCCTTTAGTTGCTTAGAAGTGAAGGGTAAGAGTCAAATCTCTTTCATTTGTTCACAATCTAATTGTGGATTTGTTGATTCCAAACTCTTTAAAGATGGCTTTGTAACCTTTGCTAGCATAAAGATCAACAACAACAGTTTTTTCCAACTCTCACATTCCTACCTGATTGCTTCATGGAGTCTTTGTCATGGCAACTATCAATCATGATGTTGTCACATTCTGTTTTCATAGCTTCAAATAAATAATTTAAACTAAATTTAGTTTGAAGAAGGGGAGAAAATGATCCTCCGAATTTATACTAAAGCACAATACCCAAGTATCCTTTTTCTGTTTTTTTTTTTTTTTTGTTTTTATTTTGTTTTTATTTATCCCCATAAGGAAGTCCTATCAGTGTGACTGTCTGAGCAGATGGATGTCCCCACAAAGTGAGGAATACATGCAGACACACTCCCCAGTTTGTATCCCAGCCAGCATCGCTCAGTGGGAAGGAGCTCATTTAATCTACCTGATGCTGACAATGTTTGTAATGAAATTACCTCAATATTATCTTCTCATTCACTGAGAGGTTGTCTAATGACCTAATTCTGTCCTTATTTAATGACACAAACCCAAATGATTGCATAATACATTTGATTAAAAATGGAGATTAATTACACTGTCTTCTATTTTTCAATCAGCAAATACATTTTGCATAAACTGGTATTAATTCCATAGTTTTCCATTGAAGATGAAATGTGGATGGATGTTTTTTGTTAGTTGCTTATCAAAGTCATCTTCCAATTTCAGGTCATACTGCTATGACGGTATATATCTATTTTAAAATATGGATAGCAAAAGAAATACAGATATTTTATCATCTAATATTCTTCTTTCGTATGCTTTCTTATATGCCTCAAGGACTCAGGCCTCAGAAAGATGAGTAGAGTTACACCAGGGAAAATTTTCCTTTGATTTATTTTCACAGATACGACCATTTCATTTTCTGAATCCAGCACTGCTGCTGAGGCTTGTTGCAAATGTTTCCCACGTTTTTCCCAGACTCTACTCAGAAGCCAGCAAGTTTCAACCTACCTTCTTGCTGAGAGGCAACAGCACTGCACCAGTGTGATAAAAGCCGTTTCCCCCACAACAACAATAAAAATCTATCTTTTTGTAGACGTAAAACAAATTTACACAAAACCTATGTCATATCGTGGAAGCGCGTATAGGTAGCATGCCACTTTTGGCACATTTCACATATCATGGCAATACATTTTAAGGTTTTTGCTTGTCATTTATGCCCCTGAATAGCAAGCAGAAATGTTTGAAATTAAGTTTACGCCGCAAATAAGCCTTATTTAGACTGAAACTATGCAACATGGTTTGTCATGTCACTTGTATGCTTGCTTCTGTTCCAAAAACATTGGAAAAGAAACAAGGATATGACATCAAATCTTGTCATATTATGACGGCTTCTGTCATCTTACATTCACAGTCCAGTCATCGTGTCAGTTTCTTTTCACACATTAGAGTCACACAGTGTAGGTGGACTAATAAAGATGCTGTAATGTGTTGTTTACCCTGTGGTCAACTAGTCAGAGTGTTTTCCCACCTGCCTTGCCTGTAGTGCATCCTGGGATCGTATGTCTGCTTCACGCAAATGAATAAGTGCTAATGGAAAACTAATGAACGAATGATGCAAGCTGACACATTCTCCTAACAACCTCTGCGTCCCGATCGGTACTGAATCGTTTCATTGATTGTAAGTGACATCTCACGTATAAGCTACCCGCCAGCAGCTCATTTTTTCATGTAAATCCATAAATCCAGTCTCAACTTTACTTTATGTTGAAGGGCAGGATATATGATGAAACTGGTTGAAACAGCTCAGCTGAGAGTAGGTGTGAGGTTGGTTTGGTGTTGATGGGGGCGGAGAGCTGACAAGGTATTACCACACAGTCATGTGGAGTCATAACTCCCTTTAAATATACATTTTAACTTTTGTTGTCAGAGGTTAGATGCACCAGTTCTCATGAACAGCTTCTATAAATTTTCAAAATGTACAGATAGTCAGTGTTCTGTAGAAGCTGCATATGCATACAGTATGTAACATGTAAATGTATGTGAGGGGTTTTTAGTTGCCTGCATGACATCTAATGCCTCCCTCTAGACTCTCCCTACACAAACTACATATTTTAAGTTGTTTTGCACAGATGGAACAAACTTACTGACCTCAAATCAGCCACATCTTAATCATTGTCATGTTTCAAAACTTCTCTTCCACAATAAAATGTGATAAAATGCACAGTGTATGACAACATCTGACACTGATTTAAAAAAAAAAAGAACAAAAACTGTGCATCTTAAAATATTTTTATACCTTATTTCCTTCAATTTTGGAAATCTGAGAGCACATAGCTTTATGAAACCCTAAAATGTAAGATTTAATCCTGAATATAAAGGTAAACTGAGTCAGTGTTTTACATGGCTGGATTAAATTCAAATGTCCTATGTCCTTTTAAGCTTAACCTAAATATGAAAAATGCTTTTCATCCTGTAATTATTTAATGTCACACGCTATATTTAATGTGGATTTATACTCTTATGCATTTTTAAGCACCGTTTCAACATTGTGTGTCCCTGCAGTTGAAATTTAAAGCATGCACAAACAAATCTTGTTTTCCGATAAGTACTAAATTACACAAATGAACAGCCACTCACTTATTGTCAACCAGGTTTACTGAATCATGTTTCGCTGCTGCCATCTGCTGTCGACTGCAGCCAAACACAAACTGCACACGAGGATTTCTGTTTCTGTCCCGAGTACGTTCAGCATTAATTGTCTATTTATTAAACTGCTGCAAACACACCAGAAGTTCATCTTTAGTGAGTTTTCAGGGATCAAAAGTTGCCGTTGCAGCATCAGTAAAACAGCTTCCCAGATTTCTGAGAGAGTTCTTGCTTCCCAGATCGAAGCAATAGCGATCAATCAAGATAAATAAACACATTAAGGAGAGTAATCATCATGTCTGCTCTTCTGTGTGCTTTAAAACATCTTCAGATAACAGATGGGACATGACCGCCTGCTGCCACGACAGAGCGGTTAATGGTTTTAGTAGTGATTAACAGGTGATCATAAACATGCTGACGGCTGCACTGTGTTTTACTTGGCACGGCACAGCTTGTGGTGCCAGCCTCGGGCACCCACTCACCCCACCCCACCCCATGAAACACATAAGGCTTTTTCCAAAACCCCCTGAATATATTAGAGCAAAATATAGATCCTCACCAACAACTTCTGCCATATTTCCAATCACGGTGGTTTTAAGGCTATTTTGGATATCATCTATCTATTAGTCTTTCCGTTTTCTTTCTTAATTGCAGGATTGATTGTCGATGACCAGGCCACTATCAGGAAGAGGTACCTCACTCCTTCAAAAAAAGGAGAAACAAATTTGAAAGCAAATAATAAACTGCTGCTAATGTTAGCTTCAAAGAAGTTTCTCTTGATTTGTTAAAATTACTCCTTTATATGTAGTAAAATTGTACAGTTGTTAACATCGACCTGACTGTGGATGCTTTAAAGTTGCTAAGCTGTATCATGACTGTTTAAACATAACAGCGCCATTGCTGAACAGCTAAATTTAAACCCACATTGTACGACTGGTCAAACCCCTGTGTGCATCCGGACCATGTTACATGGCTCTGCATGTTTGTGTCACCGAGGCTCACACTTCCGTTGTAAGACAAGCTGTGCGCACAGACACTGAGTTACTGGAATTTCTTCTCTCTGCTATTGATTTTCAGCGGGCTTTGCAAATGCTTGCAATGAGTAGCAAGAGACAAGCTTTTTCGAACGATCCCCTCCCCTGCTCTCCCTTTTTCCTCCGTGCATTAGAGGTCCGGAGACAGGCAGGATGTGAGCCGGACGATAAGCTGCAGACAGACAGAGAGGCTGTCGGAGATCCTCTGCTGGTCAGTTTGTCACCGTCTAATAACACGCACGGAGAGAAAAGTGACCAAATAACTACTTGGCCAAAATAAATACTCCCAAAATCACTGTCTAAAATGCTGGCAAAATCAGTTTGCCGTGTATCATGAATGAGCTTAAAAGGATCCCATGCTTCAAGAACTAAATCCAGAGTTAATCAATAATACTCAGCCTGTGGTTTGCGCCACAACACAGCAAACCACAGAGCCGATCTGCTGGTTTGTACCTCCTAATGGTACTTATAGCTAAAGTATAATTACGAAAGACCCGGTCAGACCACTGCCCCTACATATGTTATCTTGATTACTTTTTCTGGTGAAGCCGATCTGCTTCTTTTAAATCTACTGCTAGGTGGCTGTTAGGAAGCTTTTGTTGAAGAACTACTGTCAGCTCTTTAGATTCTGAAGGGTAAGATGTTTCCGTTGAAATCTCTTAAATTTCAAAGTAAATTGAAAAAGAAGATGGTACTGAGCAGGTGACCCAAATAACTGCTACTGAACATTTGAGAACTTTAAACATAAGCTATAAAGAAAAATGCAACTGAGCGAGTTTCAGGTCGACGCCAGCAACAGATGCTGCAATTTATACACCTGCACTCTCCACCTGTCATCTGTGTGTAGCAAAGAATGGAAGACGTTGTGGGAAGTGCTGTGAAGACGCAGGGTGACATTTACAGGATGCTGGAATGAAATGAAGAGTTTCGTGTGATCAGACTAACATAGAAATGGAGCTGAAATGAAGGTGTGTTTTAGTAGCATGTTATGTTAGACTGTGTGAAACTCTAGAAATAAAACCATGGTTGGTAACTTTAACCAGTGTTGTTTCTGTACTATAATGAAATCTAACCTCTTCCTGTTTAAATGGTCACACTCAACTGTAGAGTTTAAGCAACACAAGGAAAGTTGGATATCAGTCTACAGCTGACTAAAGCATCTGGATCTAGAGTTGATTTTTTTAAGTAAAGGCTCAATTACAGCAATCTTAAAAGACTGAGGCATATATCCGGTTAATAAAGACACATTTATCTGGTTAAATATGGAGGTGTTAATTAATGGAAAAACCTCCTTGAGCAATTTAGTTGGGGTGGGATCCAGAAGACGAAGGTTGTGATGCTGTAATTACTGAAGTGAGCTCAGAAAGATCTGTTGGAGAGGAGGATTCTAAACATCGATTAGGTCCTACACAAGTTTTTAATGCCAGCGTACATACATCGGAAGGATGCCTTGATTGTCTATCTCTAATGCCTGTGATTTTATTAGTAAAGAAGCTCATGAAGTCATTACTGCTGAGGGATGGAGGAATAGGCGGCTCAGTGGATCTACAACTCTTTGTCAGCTTGGCTACAGTGCTGAAATGAAATCTGGCTTATTTTTACAGAAGCTCGCTTTTTGTTCTGTCGACCTGCCTACTGTGTGCTTGTTTCTGAGAAAACAAAACGCAAAATGGTGCGTTAAATAGAAATGGTCACGGTCATTTACTGTTTCGTTTAAACTAGAACATTAATCTAAAATTAAAGATATTATGTGTGTTAAGAAATATTGCTCTGGCATTGCTTCCATGTCAGCAAGTTGACCTTGACCTCTGACCGCCCTGAAAGGAACTTCCTTCCTGGAATCAATACAGTGTCAAACTGTTACACCTCTGAAAACCACCGCAATACTCTGCGCAGATCGCAATTAAGAATTCAAAGAAGATGTTAGTCACAGGAAGATGACAGGAAGTTTCTGAGATCAGCTTACCTCACATGCATCTTACATGACGCAGCTTTTCTCTTCAGGTTCAATTTTCACATGACTAACGGTGACTTCATCACGATATAGATTTCTTGCAACGGAGGCTGTTTGAATTAAAGGAGGCTAAAAAAAATGAAAAAAAAAAAAATCCCAAAATAAGAGACAGAATTTTTAATCTGACATGAATAAAGACACATTCAAGATATTCTGTCTCTAGCCTGGAACAGCATGTTTCTGATCTGTGGTCTTGGCCCCAGCAACTTTCCCACTGTTCATTGCTTACAGTTATCGGTTCTTACTTATACAAAGCAGCCTATGATATGATGATATGTAAAACTAAAAGCTAAAACAGTAACTGTCATGCCTCTGAGTTTTGGACTTTTTCTGATTCATATTGAAATGATAGTTGTTAGTTTTCCTTCCAGTCTTTCCCATGCAATTGCTCTCACCTGTCTTGCTGTCTTGCTCGACCTCTCTCTCATTACCCTATCAGCCCCTGTGTGTATATGCTACAGTAGCCGACAGAGCTCAGTGCGATGCAACTTAAGAAAAGACTTACAGAGAGAAACATGCACCGCAAATACTCACAACACAACCAGAAACATGCTCCATGTTCTCACAAATACACCAAATGTGCTGCAAGACGGTTTCTGTACTGACAAATTTAAAACAACCATTAATCCAAAAATGTATGTTTTAGGTATTTACATGCACTAGAAATGGAAGGCATCAAGAGTGCTAATGTCAGAAACACATTTTTATCTTTGGACCTTTAAAGCAATAAAAATGATGAAATATTATTCAGATTGTAAGAATTTGGGGGTGAGAAGAGTCCTTCACAAAGTTTCCTTTAAAATAAATGCTAGTTAAACACTAAAAAGTCCATCATCAGTAAATAAAATAACATACAACGTGTGATTTCTGAATGCGTGGATTGGTATTTAATCATTTTGCAATGCGAAGGAGGTGTAACCAGATTCCTGTTTCCTTTGTGTGCTGGTGATTTAGTGGCAGTAATAAGAAGTAATCGTGTTATCTTGTTGGGAGTCGCATCCTCTTCATCCTCTTAATATTGATTCAGATGCACAGCTGTGTCGTCCTGTCAGGGCGTCTTTACATGATGAGCTGATGGAGCGTTAGACGCTGTCGACTCACATCCCGTTTTCAAATTGCATTTCTGCTACTTACAGTCTCAGTTTGTCAGGGTGTTGAGTGAAGAAAGTCAAGGAAATGTTTTCATTCATTTTGGACACAAAATTCTACTTTTTACTATATTTGTTTGATTGCGTACGTTACTAGTAAATTGCTAAACACTTTGTCATAACTTAAATGGCCAAACTGTGCATATGAGTTCAGCTGAAACAACTAGTAGACATTTTTATCCATGTGAAAGTGCTTATTATGTTTACTGTTTACTCCTGATTCTATTGGCGTAATACTACTTAAGAACCATTTTCAGTGCATGCGCTTGTAATATATTTTTACTGTGTAGTATTAGTATTTTACTGAAGGATCTGAACGATATGGGTGCAACTGAAGTAGTGTTTAAGTGTGCTGTTTAAACATTTGGCCAAAGTCAACCCTCAAAAATTTCATCATAAAGCAATTAAATACGTGTTTAAATAAATCTGACCATCGTTTTCTCAGTCAAATAACTCAGTCAAATAACTCTCCTCTTACTTCTCATCAAGTCAAAAATTTGCTCAGATGCCATGAGACTTATCAGCCACAGCTCGACGGCATTTATTAGCAAATGTTAGCATGCTCATCTGCAGCTAAAATGTTCATGTTCACCATTTTAACAGCCCATGCAGTCTATACATTTTCCCCAAATCTGGTCTCCATTCAAGTATTTTTTTTTTTTTAGATGAAACCTGGAAAATGTTTATCAAATACTCATTTACCTAATAAGGAAAAAGACCAAGCACCAAATAGTTAGCTTTTTGGTACCACAACCTAATTTTTCCTTAACTGCCATTGCAGGACAATACATACAGATATAGGGTACGAACGTATATACTATGCTACACGATGTGTATATGGGTGCGCACTGAGCCACAGAGCGTCCAGTGACCAGCCTAGCTTAGGTTACGCTTGTTCTAATATGACGGAGCGGAGAAGCCTCTCTGGATGCACCTTGCTTGCGGGAAGCCGAGCGGCTGTAGGCATAAATAAAGCCCCCCCGAGGAAAGTCGATACAGCGGCTCACATGTCCACAGCTGATGAATATCCAAGCCTGTCTGCTTCTTAATGGCTACAAAGCACTGTACATTTGATACACACCAACATATTAATATATATAGAAGGAGTAAGCATTAAAAAAGGAACTAAAGCAGCAGGAAGAAGTGATAAAGTCAATCACTTCAAAAAAGCTTGCAAAATGCATGTTTAGGTGCTCGTGGAGAGGAACTTTGTCTTTCAGATTGGATAAAAAAAAAGGAATTATCATGTATATATGTTAATTGTTGACCTGTAGAAATGCTGGCAGGAGGAGTTGACTGGTTTCAGGTGGTCACATTAAGCTAAGCTACACAACTGCTAGCTGCAACTTCAACTGATGGGAATGGGGATATCAGTTTTTGTATTTGCTTGTTTGCAAGAAAGCACCTGCGCTAATTACCCCTAACAAATGAACATACAAAGAATAAAAGCAAAAGTGTTTAAATGTTATCAGTTAGGCTACTTGTAATGCAGTATTAGCAATGTATTAGCTAGCTAGCTTTAAAAGAAGCTAGGGAAAAAATCTGAATCAGCTGTAGGCTATTTGAGTGCTTGATGAAATCTGTCAGCGTTTAAATTTGTCACGTAACGGACAAAATGATGTCTGTAATACATAGTTTAACTGCTACAGACCCATTTACATCATACGTCATGACCGCGTTGCGGTGGTTACTTACTTACTTACTCCTCTTCGCCCCCAATGGGACATAAGGCTTCAACGAGCTCTCTCCAGCGTTGCGGTGGTTAGCTGGAGGCAAAACGACAAAGAACTGGAGGCAAAAAAACTGATCGTACGGTCGCGACGTATGACGTCAAAGGGTCTACAGCGGTGGAATGTTAACTTGTATCTAAACTAATGGTGATTAACCATTAAATAAAACAAAGTGAATAAAAACGGAAGATGTTTTTTCTTCAAAGCTTGATATCACAAGTGACCAAGATAGACAAAAGACAAAAGCAGCAACGACATGCATCCAAAAAAGGCCTAAAGAAGACTGAAAAAACATAAACTGTTACGACTTTGAGGCAAATTGACGAATTTCCAAAGAAAAAAAAGGGGGAATATGTCTTAAAGTGGGATGTAATGAGTCCATAAAGTGAGAGGTGCAGGGCAGTCTTCTGATACAGATCAATGGAATCAACTGAGACCAGTGGAGCCAGAGACTCCCTGCTGATTCAATTTACCATCTCTGTAATTCACATGATCATTCTGATTGTACACACACACACACACACACACACACACAGGAAAAATGATTGCTTAAAGAACAAGATGGTAATTCATTTTCAGTTTGTCACGGTATATCTAAAACAAAACTAAAACAAAGCCACCTGGGGTTCATGTGGGTTTCTGGTGATCACCAACAACCAGTGTCCCAAAACAATCTTTTTGAGAATATCTCACATAACACAGCATTCATAAGAAGTTAATGGGTCTGAAAACTTTGTGAATGACTGTAAATGGTGATTTTTTTATCTGCCAATGATGAGCTCCACCTAAAAGATCAGAGCAGGTCCATGGGCCCCCCCACCTTCCATCACCAATCACACCCATTGACTGTGTATAAAAGAGGTCACACCCAGACACAGAGCAAGCAGTTTTCCCTGTTGTTCTCACATGAACCAAAGAAGAAATTTTACTGCTTTAGTTTACGCTTAAAATGTCTTAAAGGCAAAGGATAACTGATTTTACAGACTATATGTCCATGGTACTTAAAGGCACTACCTGTGTGTTTGTTGTGTTACCACCTTTGTGACTGGCCACTGGACTTCAATCAGCATTAGTTGACACTGATTCATATTTGTTTAATTGGAAGCCGTTAAAAAACGTCCTGACATTATCACCTTTTAAAGTTGGTTAGTTGTGTGCACAACCATGTTTTTGTTCAGTAGCTACACACAGAAGATGAATGAATGAGGTCTGACAAAATATTTGTTTGTTAACATTAGTATGGGATCTCTGCACCCAATTGGGTAGTCCTCCAACTAATCAGTGCCATTTTGTTGTAAACAAATTCAACTCTTTGTATGACTTTGTTGCTGTTACTCTTCGGTCCATCGCCACATAAAGTCTGCCCAAATGATTAGTCCAGCAGATCTCTGCAGGAGCATATTCAGCTCCCGACATAGAGACTCCAGTTGAACTTTGTAGGTGGGTTAATTGGTCTGGTTGTTGTTCCTGTTGTGCAGTAAATTGCCAGTGTATGTAAAGTTTGTTAGTGAGTTTTTAGAGCTTTCCGCTGCATCAGCTCCCTGCTTGTGAACTAAAACTGTAAATTTGGAAGCTAGAAATAAAAGAAATGAGCTGAAAGACAGTTAAATACTGCATAGGGTTGAGGACAATGGAAGTACAGACTCGTTGTTAATGTAAATATATTAATTGGGGAATCTTTAAGTTTGTGATGTGTCCACTTCATCTGTAAAACGCTGAATGTTCGTGGACCACCAATAAAGAGGTTAAAACTAAAACTGACCAAAATTATATTATTTGGTTTCCTAGAGCATGTCATCCAGATCTGACTGAAAACTAACTGGGAGACTGTAACACATGCATTTTGTAGTTTCACTCTCCATTACTGCTTGTCAATGAAAACTGTTACAGCCTCTATACAAAAGTACAAGTGGAGCAGCGTCTCCATTCATTCAAAGCTACATCAATTATTCATAAATGCCCTCGCCGACTGTGCTGCTCCAGGGATCGATGCATCTGTTATGTGGACTGAGATGAGCCCCTGGTCGAGTTCTGGCTGCAGCAGGTTAATGGGCTGACTGGATTTCATACACTGCTGGAGGCACTTCCTGGACAAAACTCCTCACCACAACCCGTGGACCCAGTTTAAACTTACTTGGCAGATAGAAGGTTTTATGTTTCTGTGACTATTTTTAAATCATCTGCATGTAATTTGATGTATGGTGTGCCTCAGGGGTTGGTTCTAGGACCAACTTTATTTCCTCTGCTGTGTATGCTTCTTCATAATTAGTCGAGATGGTTTCTCATTCCATTTTTACATTGACGACGCTGATGACACACATACCTGCCTTTTAATACGTCAGACTTGCAAAACCTGAGTGCTTTAAGAAACTGTGTAACACATCCAGGGGAAACACAGACAAGGCAAGACAGGTGAGACAGGAAAGAAGTCCAAAGTCCAAAACGCGACACCATAGAGGAAGAGAAAAGGTTCAAAACTCATGTTTTTCTTCTCAAAGTACAAATTAAAGAACAGTTTTGTACAAAATTAGATTAGAAAACAAAACAATGTTTACATTATTCACAAACTTTCTGAAATATTTTTTAATTTGAAACCTTTTTTTTTTTTTACACCTTTTTCATTTGGTAAAATTAGGCTTAAAACTGTGAATGTGTGGTTGTGTCTTGCTTGTATTGTGTTGTTTTTACTGAATAAATTGTGGAGCCCATTTTTAAATGGAATACTAATACTACTAATACTAACATTACTGAATCTTCCATTCGCAAAACCTGTTAAGACCTTGTTTTAGTGGAAAGGTTGCAATTAGGTCATGTTTAGGGTTGAGGTTACGGGCTAGGAAATGCATTGTGTCAATGGAGAGTCCTCACAAAGGTTCACAAAGCGGATGTGTTTTTCCTTAATCCATTATTCTACTCGGTCGTTTAGTGCTGCCACTCCATGAAGAGGCGTGCAGTAAAAGGCGAGTTTCTCAGAATCTGTGAATGACACGATGGAAGTGTTGCCTAGAAACCGTAGTATGATGTAATGAGATTATAAATACCCCTGAGAATCAAAGTACTGTCTTTAAATTTGATTATGAACACTAAAGGCTCTGTGTCATAATTGTCACTTTTCCTGGGACAGAAATGTCATCCTGTATCACCTGCATCATCCTCTGCTGTAGTTGAGTTTACTGCTAAATAGCTATTGCTAACAGCGGGCAGGAAAGCTAAACTAAGACAGTGAACATGGTAATAATCACACCGATCCGCCCACTGAGAGGGGAAGTGAATAACAGTGAATTATTGAATTGTGCAGAATATATTAGGCAGCCTTTGACCATTTGGTGGCAAAGTTGATGTTAGAAACAGGAAAGAAAAGGACAAGAGGAGCAACTCTGACAAACTGCGATGGCTAGATGACTGAGTAAGATCATCACCAGAACTGCAGCTCTTAGTTGTTCTTGGTCTGCGGTGGCCAGAAACAAATCAAAAGTGGTCCAGAGAAGAAAAAAAAGAGTTATCCTTCTGCAGGATAATGTTCCCTTTGCTCCCAAAAAGCAAAAATGACTCACGAATACTTTGATGAAAACAGCACAGAGTTCAAGATGTTGACTTGGCCTCTAAATTCCCCATAGATCTCAATCTAATCCAGGATCTGTGATATCTTGACGCCATACCTCACCACTCGCAGCACTTAAAAGATCTACTGCTAAAGCCTTGGAGCCAGACACCACAACACACCTACAGAAGTCTAGAGGAGTCCATGCCTCGAAGGGTCAGAGACCTATTAAATATTGAATATTACAATGTCATGGGTGACCGGTATATACCTGCACTTTATCCCTGTCCTATAGTAGGTTAAAAGCATTTACACACAAAGCATCATTATGACTGGTGACTGCTGCCTTGTTTTACTTCACTGATTACATTTAAAAGATAGGAGATCCATGTGAATTTCAAGATGTTACATTTTTTTTTGTTACTCAAATCATATCAGCCTGAGCTAAAACATTTAAATTAAGGACACAGTGGTGAATAAATAATGAATGATGAAGCTGAGCGTCACTACATTATCCAAGATGCCAGGCCTTGATTGATGAGCCTCCTTCATCCGATAGAGTCGAGAGGGCACACCAAAGCGCACACACCAAACCACTGGGAGTAATATTATTTGTCTGATAGATGTATGTCTGTTTGTTTCATGAATTATAGATCCTCCAAAATGTCTGTGTCAACTCCAACACTGTGTGCATGACATCATCTTGACAGAGGAGTCCTTTCAGCAGCTCCTGCTGGAAGTTTTAACTGGGAAACTCAAGGGTTGACCGATCGATAAGTGAAGCTTTTTAAAGTGTTCGGTTGTTTCCTCTACTGGACTCAATCGTTAATTAGACCTTCGACCACGGGCAGACTGCTGGTAGAAGAGATAGACTGACCAAGGACCTCCAGAGAAAGCAATAAACTAAAATAAACCAATGACATTAACTTACATAAATGAGAGAAAATGGAACACTGTAAAAACTGAAAGATGAAATATCTTAAATCAAGGTATGATATGGCTGTTTTTCATCTTCAAAGATAATTCTTCATCTGGGTAAGTTTTTGTGCTAGAGCATTACTGGACTAGGATTATTAATAGTACTTTTGTCTGTAAATTAACCTTAATTCAGGAACATTACCATAGAAGTGGTTGCTAAATTTAAGTACAAGCACATCTTCCTTCGTTGTACAATTATAATTCTTCCCCGTATCAATCCAAATCTACTTGTCTTTAGTCTAAAATCCTTAGTTTTGAGGCATCTGTGGGTTCTTTGAGTCTAGATATATTTCCTTGTTATGCTAAATAACTTATCATGTTCTACTGTCAGATCATTTTTGCTTATTTAAAATAATATATCTCTCATTTAAATACAGTGAAGGGTCACATGCATAATAAGACCAAAAGCTGCAGGTCCTTTGTATACATGAATGTCCACCAACCCTCTATTGCGTATCATTATAAAGTCATCATTAAAAACTTATTTTTATTACTTAAAAATGGTTTAAAAATGTAAATATAGATAAAGAGATGAAGAGAACCCATTCAGTCACCACTTGTGCCCCATTTTGTTGATTTTTCTCTGAGATTGAATTCGTCAATGAACGTGTAAAAGAGGATGTGAGGCAGAGAAGAGGACGTCGTTCCTGCCATTAACCTGAGACCGCCCCACCCTCCCCTCATTCATTCATCCATCCATTCAGACCCGGCCCCGGTGGAGAGGAAACTACTGCCCCCCTCGGGGACTTGGAATCATAATTATATAGGAAGCAGAGCAGGCTGCTGCCTGTCAGAGGAAAGAAAGGCTGCAAGCTGCTCACACACGTCCGCTAATATGCAGTGGTCATAACATGGAGCTCTGTTTCTGACACTGTTTGCAAGGTAAGATAATCTCTTCTTAATCTGCAGAGTTAATGACAACAGAGAGCGATTAGCAGCCTGTGATGTTAAACCTCCTGCTGCTCACAGTCTGTTCACTTCGATCAGATTGGGTGTTGTGCATTGACAGTGAGCATCTCTGCAAACTCAACACAAACAAACAGCTCTGGGAACAAATTTCTGTGTAGATTTAAAAAAACAAAAACTATTTCAGTGCCTTGTTTGAAAGTGATCTGTTTCCGTCTGCAGGCTGTTTCTGAACTCTGGGCTCTTAATTAGATTTATTGCCACTGGAGATGATCAGTAGGACTCCACATCAGCAATAGTTTTGCAGATGATTAGATATCTGTTCTGCATGTGCAGATTAAAGGCTGCTCTAAAAGCAAGTAACTCTGCTCTTATTTTTAAAGGCTGTGACAAATCAGAGTGTAAATCCAGTGTGGCTTTAATGAGTTTACGGCGCATTTTAAGGTCCCAAATAAAATGTTTGTAAAGTTAGCTGTCCTAAAATGGATATTTCTTGGACAGTAATTACTTTAACATTAGTTTAAAAAGCCTTTTTATTCATTTTCCTATAATCCTGTTAATCAAAGGTCTGTTCTTTGTCACAGAGCAAGAAGAGGAAGCAGACATGTCAGAGAAGAAGCCACGTGGCTCAGACACTCGTCCCAAATGTGGTCTCCGCAGCTGGAGTGCAGACAGCCACGTCTGGCGGGGGAAGAAACGCTCTCGGAGCTCTTGCAACGGGTCAAGCCCTGGAGGGTTAGAGGCAGAGGGGACCGAGGAGCTGGGCGTGAGGTCGACATCCTGTCCGAGGCGACGCAGGGAGAGAAAGTGTAGCTGCAGTGCTCTTGGGGATGCGCTGACGTCTGGAGACATTGATGTGGTGTGTAGGAAGGCACTGTCTCGGCGCTCTCTCAGGCAGAAGTTTCAGGATGCCGTGGGTCAGTGTCTTCCACTGCGCTCTCACCATCACCACCACCATCATCATCACCACCACCCGCCGGGCTCCTCGCGACCCTTCTCGGTGCTCTTCTGGTCCAAACGGAAGATCCACGTCTCAGAGCTCATGCAGGACAAGTGTCCATTCTCACCCAAATCTGAAATGGCCCGATGCTGGCACCTAATAAAAAGTCATGCCACCCACCCAAATGCCCTGAAAGACATGGAGGCTCCTCTGAAACCCAGTGTCTCATCTTCTACCTCCCCGCCACAGACCCCACTCTCCTGGGAGGACATCTGCTGCTCCCCTGGGCCTGGAAGCACCAGTCTGGACGACTGGGACCCTTCTTGTCCTCATGGGGGAGCACAGGGCAACTGTGGCCACACTGACTATATCCTGGTCCCAGATCTCCTCCAGATCAACAACAGCTCCTGTTACTGGGGAGTGCTGAACCGCTTTGAGGCAGAGGAGCTGCTGGAGGGCCAGCCGGAGGGGACGTTTCTGCTCCGAGACTCAGCCCAGGATGAGTTCCTTTTCTCAGTCAGCTTCCGCCGCTACAGCCGCTCCCTGCACGCACGCATCGAGCAGAATGGCAAGCGTTTCAGCTTCGACGTGCGCGACCCGTGCATGTACCAGGACCCCAGCGTGACAGGACTGCTGAGACACTACAGTGACCCGGCCAGCTGCCTCTTCTTTGAGCCCCTGCTGTCCAAGCCGCTACCTAGGACCTTCCCTTTCTCCCTCCAGCACCTGTGCAGGGCTGTGATTTGCAGTTGCACCACTTACCAGGGCGTAGACAGCCTGCCGCTGCCCCCTCAGCTCAGGGACTTTCTCAGACAGTACCACATTAAGTGCGATGGGGCCTGTGCCATGTGAACATCCAAAACTCTTACGTCTAAGACAGGCCAAACAAAGGCACCTTATACCGGCAACTTTGTAGGTTAAAGATGACGAAGTGTCAAGAATGTTTGTTGATCTGGATGCATCAACGTATAAAGGATCCCCGACTGGAACAAATGCCCAGAACGTCTCCTTAAGTGCTACAGGACCGTTTACCCCGTCATGCTCACGGGACATGAAAGGAATCACTAAAGCTGACTGAGGTACTCAGAACTGAATAAATAAGTTCTAAAAAAAAAAAAAGTCAAGTGATTAAAATCACCAAGACATTAAACTGGAATATTTTCTCAGTCTTGTGTGCACCTTTCCTGGTACACCCAGAGAGTAAAACCTCCTGTCATGTTTAAATCATGACATCGTATACAGTCAGGTACAGAGACTCCAAATGCATCAAGTAATATGCAAACATGACTAATTAATCAATAACTTTTGTTTCAAACAGATGTTTAGACATCTTGGTACCCTTTTTCCAGCATTGCCATATAGCTAAAACCTTTTGTGGACTGTTGTAGTTTAACCGATCACATAATTCAGAACTCATGCAAACCTCTGCTGTTTATCTGCTGGGCAAAATGCACATAGTAATAAATGTGCTTAAAGGAAAAAGGACACTACAAACCAGTGTCGACTTGTTGGAGCTCTCATGTGAGAGCTTTCTTGAATTCCTGTCTGCAGCCACAAGATGGCGGCACAGCTGCACCAACCTTCACTCCAACACTTCATCATCATCATCATCGGTCAGTATTTTAACATCAACTGTGCCTCCCTGTTTAACTGTTTACATGCTGGAGTGGAGTAAAATATAAAGAATTCTTATCAAAGTATGTGAATCACTGTGATGGCTCCCCTTTATAATATATTCACCACACTGATGCACAAATCAATAAATGCTATTCAAACCGAGTCTGTAGTG
>JASGAT010394019.1:0-13525 GCA_030220025.1 Chelon auratus | reverse complement strand
TTATATTTAAGAACAAAGCACTGTATGCTTATTGTGTATTCATTAAATGTATTGTAAGTTATTAATACAAACTAAATAAAATAATTTATTAGATACATATTGATGAATAAGTCATTTTTTGGCCTCAATAATTCAGACTTGGGAACTGCCAAGGACAGCCACAACTTTGTATTTGGCTACAAAGCTGCTCTACCAAAGCAGTGCCTTGCTCCAGGGCACCTCTGTGGTAGTTTATAAAACAGCAGAGAACATTACTCATTCACTTTCCCCTGCCTCGCTGCCTCAGCCAGTGTGGCACTGACTAGTTTTTGCAACATCACTTTTAATATTCCCTGCCAAGCAGTGCTCGCTGTCTGTGGAGTGTGGAAAGTGTTTAACAGTCTTTTTTCCTGACAGCCACAGCTTTGTTCCCAGAGCTTGTCACAGAGCAGCCAGCCATCCTGATGAAAGCTCAGAGCCGATAACGCCACAAAGAGAGGCGGCTTCAACTTCACAGGCTGTTTGGCCTTAACTTTCCCCGGGCCTGGATAAGGGAGAACCCTGTCATTTGCGACAATGCTAGTGTAAAGAGAGCTCGCTTGTCGTCTGACTTGGAATCTATGCAGATAAGAAACTCTGAAAGAAGAAGAAAGCCCCCTAAAACCCATGCGGCAAGGAGCAGGAGCTGCAGGGGTCTGCATTTAGGAGATTAGCTCGTGTTGTGCCGCAATTTGAATCCACTTAGTTTCAAATTGTCCCTGACCTGACTGTGGGAGGGGGCTGTGTTTTGTGGTTGACAGCTGAACCTGATCCTGTGGTTATCACAGAGAAACTGCACTTAGTTTAGTAAGTAATAACAACATCGCTGATGGCAGTAGCTCCAACTGTGCTATCTGAATTCTATTTCACAGTGGAAACAAGTACACTCCCAAGTCATAAGCACAGAATAAACACAAGATTACACAGAAATCATGGGGTACACAGCCATACTCACTGGTTTTGTTGCACTTGACTTTGGAGAGAAGTTTGTGAGCCAGGAGAAGATCTCCACTCTTCACTGCCACCAGCAGATCCTGTTCTTTCCCCATGATAACCACAGATGCGCAAACTGCTCGTTAGCCCAGGCCACTTTTTTTCTCGTCTCTTCAACGCTCCGTCAGACGGACACTTTCAGCAAACATCTGTCAGAACATTAAAAGGCCGCTGCTGAACCCCAGCCATGAGATGAGATAGGTGAATACAGGGCTTTGCAGCATCTAGAGGGAGGGAGCGTCGGGTAGTGTGGTCCAGGAGGTCTTCTTCCTCTTGTTGTTAAAATACAGATTCATTATCTCTGATGGCCGCCTGACTGCCTGACTGCTTGACGCTGGTCTTGGATCTGGAGTTACAGTAAGGATAGTAGAAGTTTAGTCCATCTCTGTCAACCTGGAGGTAGCAGCAGCCCAACCTGCCATTAGAAAAAGACACAGAGTGAAATCACTTTGAGTGGCGGGCCATTTAAAAAATACTGTTTAAAATAATCCTACCATATAACTCTTACATCAAAACGCTTTTGTAACAGACTTAAATGGGTCTGCTTTTCTTTAGGTTACTCTCTACGTTAATTCTTTGATGACAACAATCATTTCCCCAATTTGTAACCACTTGCCCTAAAATGCCCTTTTTACAGTAGATTTCTTTGACCTTTCAAAGTACAAAAAGCACAGGTGTACCAAATAATGTGAACAAAAGCTTTCCATCCAAACGTGGCAGAATTTATGAAATTTGTGGAAATTTGGGAAAGAAAATGTGAATCGAAGCCTGTTTGCATCTGAATATCTGAATATGTAAGAACACGCTGGTGTAACTGATGATTTGTATACATTAAATGGAAACGTTGTTGTGTTTAAATTCACCACTAATTATGGCGGCTCCCCTCTGCCAGGCCCACAGGTGATGATGGAAAAAACCTGAATCCAATCATCAGAAGTGTTGGGAACTCGTTCACACTAGCGGTAAGAAGGAAACAATCTTCCGGCATTAAGTAGTGATACGCTGACATCTCACACCTGTCGATACATGTTGGCCCGAGATTAGAGAAATGTGGAGGTTGAGCTTGTCTTGTCAGCTTTCATCGCTCCACAGATGTGGTGAGGTGTTGACCAGTCATATGTTTTGCTTTTCCACGCAACCCTGATGATGACATCACCGAGGACTTGAGTGACACTCCAGCGGCGAGTCGGCCACCAAAGCTGATCGAGTTTTGTCCGATTCTCGGTTGGTGTCCAGTGAATGTTCTTGTATTTATACTGGGGCTGTCAAAATTAACACATTAATGCGGCTTAATCCATCATCATGATTAATCGTGATTAAATATTTTAACGCAATTAACCCAACCGATAAAGACATCACATCTGTGCATGCGTGATGGTAACTCTACTTAGACAAACTGCCCGAAATGCGTTGCCAGAGACAAGTCATTCTGCACTGCAGATGGGTTAATTGCGTTAAAATTTTTAATCAGATTAATCATGATGATGGATTCATTCGCGTTAATGTGTTAATTTTGACAGCCCTAATTTATATATCACGTTTCTACCTATGGATACGCTGCCCGTTGGTCCACACACACATTCACACACAAATGCCAAGGCCTGGGGGTAGCTCTGAGTTCAGTGTCCTGTGTACATCATCTTTGAGTCCAGTATGCAGTTCAGCGGATGGTGCCACTCACAGCTCCAACAGTAAAAAGAAAAGATGATCAAAAGCCGTCAGTTCTTTTTCCTTTTTTATGTATTACGAAACAAGTCACAGACTTGGTTTACATACATCTCCGTTCAGTTTTCAGCTCTCTGTACTAATGCATTAATCTTCCACCTCAATCAAGCATAACAACTTTTTGTTGTGTTACTCTGAGACCACTTTTCATGAGCATGAGAATAGGTGGATGGAAACGCACCTAATGGTTCTGCACCATTCAAACGTCGCAACAAACCATGACAGTGTGACAGAGAGCCAGCATGAACAACACCAGGACCTTGAAACCCAAGCAGGTAAATGGAATTTACCTATGAAAGCAAATTTGGCAAAGTTCTCTACTACAGTACAGTGAGAACAAAACTGAAAACAAACTAAGAGGTGTTGATTGACCTTTTCTTTAACCTTTTCCTCTTCAGCCTATCTTGTTTGACTTTTTAAGTCCCTTTCGCTAACCTGAATCTGGATTGCTTCCAAATGTCAGAGCGCTCTCTTTTGGTTCCACAATGATTCATTCAGCTAAATGAGTACTTCACATTTTTCCACCTGGTCATGAGCCCCCATCAGCTACAATCTCTACGACCCCTGACAAGAAGCACTGGTTTATAAAATGTCAGAAAATAGAGGAAAATGTCGCTCAGAGAGTGAAGAGCCACCTTTAAATCGTTTCTTGTACAAGACCAAATGTCCAGGCTCCAAAGATATTACATTTTCACAAGTGACACAAGTATAGAGTAGCATTAATGTGGTCTTATTCTCTGGATCTGGTTCTTGATAAAATGTCAGAAACTACAAGGGTGTCTGGCATAACCTCCTAAAGCATACAATGATGGATTCATTGTTTGCTTTTTTTTGGGGGGGGGGTCTTAAATGCTAAAAAATATTACATTTACAACCAGATACAACAAAATAATCAACTAATTGGTACATAAAACTGTGAAAAGCAGTCAAATCTTGTTATACAGGAGGAATGTTGTACAGGAGGAACCAGATAATGTTTATCTCTTTTACTTTATAAATGGTAGTGGCTGGGTTTAAAAAAGTAAATTTTCCAATTCAATTTTGATTTGAAAAGATCCGTTACTGATTAATAAAATCCTTGGATATATTCTTGTAAACACACACCATTTCATGTATCCTCTTGCTGAAATTTCACTGTGGTCTCACAAGATTGGTTTTGCACAACAAATCTTGCAAGATCCTGCAACGAGATTAGTCCACATGTGAGGATTGAAAACATGACAGAAGAGCAGCACAAAACCAATGCCATATGCAAGATCATTTGGGGAAATACCACAAATCTCTTGAATCAAATCAAACTGGGATACCCAGCCCTACAAAAAATATATCACTAAAACGAATCTTCGCCTGACTCAACAGCAAGGTATGAAGTAATGCATTACCATAACACTGCATAATAATAATGCATAATACTGTTGACACTGATAAATGCTGTCAGAATGGGGCTTGTGACTCCAACTTGACCCAACTTTTGTTTGTTTTCTCTGATCCAGGAAGCCTGGTCCCTCAGGAGCATGCAGCTAATCTGTTACTCTTGCCAGGAATAAGGTCTCGGCCCATTGATAACACTCCTCCTAACTTTAAGGAAGCATCTTTTCAGGCAAGCACTGCCTGGCATTTGTCCAGTTTACGTCCTTGAAAAAAGAAAAAAAAGTTGTGTTTTTCTCCCCAAAACAGAGCAGGCTGCCACTTTGGAACTTCCCTGATCTCCCAATGGCAGAAAAAAAAACACCAAAGGGACACAAAATAACCAACTAAAGTGTTCACTGAGAGGGTTTGACTGTCTCCAACACTGGTGTACAATCAAACAGGCTTTTGCACTGAGCCGCACAGCCTGCGATCGGAACAGGGGTTCTTTCTGTGTTCAGCAAAACAAAACTGCAGTTTGGAGTCCAAAGGAAGCTGTGAGGCAATCGTAGAGGAAATAGTGCAAGCATGTGTGTCTCATCTCCACGTGAATAGGTACTACTCATGTAGAAATTTTGCAGAACCCACAAGTTAAAAGGCTCAGCTGTATTCATTTGTCAGACCTCAGCTCGTGTGACAAACCCAAGCAGCAGGTTTCAGTTTGATTTTGAAATGACACTGAAAAACCCAAAACTGGAGTAGCTTATCTGTCATTTCATCTGTCAGCCTATTTAGGGCTAGTATAGTTCTTCCTTTGGACTACAAGGTGATCATGCAGCAGCGTAGCCCAGCAGCAGATGCCAATGCGTGTCTTTGCACTGACACATGATCTAAAACCAGCCAGGCACCTTGCCAGGCTGTAAACAACTGTAGCCCCTCACCGACATGAGCCAGAGTGTAAACAAGGAGTCCAAAATCGGCTTGTTAGCCCAAATGTCAGTGGACAGGGGTAGTTTAGTGGGGTTTGCTGGCCGGGGATGGAAGCCTGAGTGACAGGTGAGAAATCCCACAATCTTTCAGTATCATGTTCTGTTTTAAAATACTTACAACAGCCATGATGGTGATTTTACGAGCGATTTTTAGATCTTTTTTAGCTCAGTATTATGCGTGGAATCATCACAGTGGAATCATATGCAGACAATTTCAGACCAAATTCCATTCTCAATACTGCCAATTTAACCATACATCACCAAACATCACACTGCAGTAGCCGCACGAATTCATTATTAAAAAATGACAACTTCAAACGACAAATTCAGCATTCGCCAAAGCAAAAACTATGCAATAACGCCGTATTAATATGTCAAGTTTTTCAAGCGGATCGCTCGCTATTTACGCCTTCTACTACCAATTTAACCCCAAGAAAAGGACGTAGGCAGTCGCTAAAAGTTTATGTTTTACTGAAATACGATGCTGTATGAACATTGCCTACGTTCCGAATTTATCAGAAAATGCTACTAATTCGTTTTAAGTTGTTATGACTGCCCTACTCTTTGCTTGTAAGTGTAAAAACAAGTACAGGGAGTTTTGGACACATTTATTAAGGACCGCCGGGTGTTCGTGACCGGATAAATCCTCAGTACGTTGAGCCTCTCCTTGTTTGCCAAGTTGTCAGACTGCTGTCAAGGTGTTCCAACTCCCGGTCACTCCGAGTCCAAAAACACACGTCTTTCCAAGTGTAACGCGACATTATTTGTGTAAACTCGAGGTCCTCTCGGTCAAAATTTTCAGAACAAATACATTCATTTAAAAACGATAGTTCTCACCTGTTGTAGACGGAGGACAGCAGGTTGGAACAAGCTAGTACGCAAAGGAGTCACGGAGGGAAGAGCGCTGCCGGAGCTGCACGAGACTGTGGAGAGCGTCAAGTCATCCGCATCGTTACTGACAACTTCCGGCAGTAACTGTCAAAGTAAATCTGAGCTCGATTGAAGTGCCACAAATATTGAATCGCTCGTCAAGACGTCATTCTTCTTTCGTATTTGGGGCATGCTTTGGCTCTACGTTTTATCAAACTATGTACAGCTCACCAATAATGTATGAAGCGACGCAAATCGGGCCTTTTCTAGCGCTGTCCGCCACTTTTGTGTGTTTTTACTTTGTAGGCACAAGACATAACGCTTTCCGTTGAAAGCATCTAACTTTACAGCGGTGAGTGACTCAAGTCCTGCCTTGAATACGGACGGCATAATAATGAGCAAAGTTAATAATACACAAATTAAATAAAAAAAAAAAAATACTATTACGCATTAATCAGTCCAATAAACCGGCAGTGGAATAGTCTGGTGGTTTAATTTACACCGAGGGACTGTAATTGTAAAAGATACCGTTGACATAATTACATTTGCCACATGGTAGCAGACAGAATGGAATTTGTAATTGTAACATCATTTCTAATTTAGACTTCCTCTAGTCAGTAATAATGAAAAATGAAATTGTTTCCTTGCATTAACTCTCCGCAAAGACCCCTACAGGCATTGGGGAAGACCTCGTAGGCACAGCGGTTGTGCGGTGGCGACATCTGCTGGTCAAACTCTGCTACTGATGCGAGTCCTTATCAATTGTTAGGCCGTGTACCGGCCAGGGGCGCCTCCAGAAATTTTTCATAGGGGTGGCCAGATGGGGCCACTTAAAATCTTGGGACGGCACACCAAAACTAAAAGCCATCATTTCAGGATTTCATTATACTGTTGTAGTATACAGGCTACTGGAAAACATCAGAAATATTTAAGGAAACGCATACTGATATACTTGGGTTTATTGTGTTACATTTAATGTTACTAACGATCTAATGTGCATAGACTAATAACAGTACAGTTAACATTCTGAGTTCCACAACAATCTTGTTTTATTGTGTTATGTATATGTGTTAGGCAATTCATTGTTTTTAAAATAGGCGAGTTATCCTTTTCCTTAAAAAGACACATAGAGCTTAATTTAAAGGTGTACATTTATCGTAACAGTAGGCATAAGTAGTACAGTAGAGTAGATTTAGATCTAGAGTCTTTACTCTGAGAGTATTCCAGCCATTTATGGGTGTTGTACCAGTCTTTAGAGAAGCACCATCTTCTGTCCCCTTGATAGGTTTTAGGGAAGTTTTTCAGTTGTGGCTGTTTGAGCTGCTCTGCTCTTGACTGGGAGGTATCTATGATGAAACAAGAGGCAAAATCAGTTATTCTGACATTAAAATAATAACAATGATAGTAATAATAATACTTAGCACCTTCTCCATAGTAATTATCAATTATAGCTATAATAATAGCCTATAGGCATTTCTATTCAGACTAATCAAACTCAATTACCAATAAACATGAAACAAAAAGCTTGAAGTGGTTATGTCATGATTTGTAATTTAATGGAAACACTATAAACATACATTTCTCCAGATGACGTAACTATCAATCGATAGATCTAGGTAGATCTAGGTAGATCTAGATCGATAGATCTAGGTAGATCTAGATTTAGACCTATCTATCTAGGTCTACACCTGTGTGGAAAGGTAAATGTTACATTAGTGTTATACGCAGTTCAACTTGCAATGTCCATCAATACACTATCTATTACCGCTTATGCTTAGCTAGATAGATCTAGATAGATCTAGACAGATCTATCTAGCTGGAGCTAGATCGATAGATCTAGGTAGATCTATATAGAGCTAGATAGGTCTGGATAGATCTAGATAGGTCTAGATCGATCGATAGCTCTAGGTAGATCTAGATCGATCGATAGATCTAGATAGGTCTAGATCGATTGATAGATCTAGATAGGACTAGATTGATCTAGATAGGTCTAGACTGATCTAGATAGATAGATCTTGGTCTAGATCTACCAAGATCTATTAGGTCTAGATCTATCAATCGATCCATAGATCTAGCTGGATCTAGATCGATAGATCTATATAGAGCTAGATAGGTCTGGATAGATCTAGATAGGTCTAGATCGATCGATAGCTCTAGGTAGATATAGATCGATCGATAGATCTAGATAGGTCTAGATCGATTGATAGATCTAGATAGGACTAGATTGATCTAGATAGGTCTAGACTGATCTAGATAGATAGATCTTGGTCTAGATCTACCGAGATCTATTAGGTCTACATCTATCTATCGATCCATAGACCTAGCTGGATCTAGATCGATAGATCTCGGTAGATCTAGATAGATCTAGATCGATAGATCTAGATAGGTCTGGATATGTCTAGATAGGTCTAGATCGATCTAGATAGGTCTAGATCGATCGATAGATCTAGATAGGACTATATTGATCTAGATAGGTCTAGATAGATCTAGGTAGATCCAGGTAGATCTAGATAGATTGATAGATCTAGGTAGATCTAGATCGATAGATCTAGGTAGGTCTAGATAGATCTAGGTAGATCTAGATAGGGCTAGATCGATCGATAGATCTAGATAGGTCTAGATAGATCTAGATAGGTCTAGATCAATCAATAGATCTAGATAGAACTATATTGATCTAGATAGGTCTAGATAGATCTAGATATGTCTAGTTAGATCTAGATTGATAGATCTAGATTGATCTAGATCGATCTAGGTAGATCCAGGTAGATCTAGATAGATTGATAGATCTAGGTAGATCTAGATCGATAGATCTAGATAGGTCTAGATAGATCTAGGTAGATCTAGATAGGTCTAGATCGATCGATAGATCTAGATAGGTCTAGATAGATCTAGATAGGTCTAGATCAATCGATAGATCTAGATAGAACTATATTGATCTAGATAGGTCTAGATAGATCTAGATATGTCTAGTTAGATCTAGATTGATAGATCTTGGTAGATCTAGATTGATCTAGATCGGTAGATCTAGATATGTCTAGATAGATCTAGGTAGATCCAGGTAGATCTAGATAGATTGATAGATCTAGGTAGATCTAGATCGATAGATCTAGATAGGTCTAGACAGGTCTAGATAGATCTAGATAGGTCTAGATCTACATCGATAGATGTAGTTAGGTCTGGATAGATCTAGATAGGTCTACATCGATTGATTGATCTAGATAGATCTAGATCAATAGATCTACAGATCTAGGTAGATCTAGATTGATAGATCTAGACAGATCTAGATTTAGACCTATCTATCTAGGTCTAGATCTAGATAGGTCTAGATAGATCAAGGTAGATCTAGGTAGATCTAGGTAGACAGATCTAGGTAGATCTAGATAGATCGATAGATCTAGATAGGTCTAGATAGATCTAGATAGGTCTAGATAGGTCTAGATCTATCAATCGATCTAGACATATCTAGGTAGATCTAAATAGATCGATAGATCTGGATAGATCGATAGAGATCTAGCTGGATCTAGATCGATAGATCTAGCTGGATCTAGATCGAAAGATCTAGGTAGATCTAGAGAAATCTAGATTAAGACCTATCTATCTCGGTCTAGACCTATCTGGAAAGGTAAATGTTACATTACTGTTATATGCAGTTCAACTTGCAATGTCCATCAATACACAATCTATTACTGCTTATGCTTAGATAGATAGATCTAGATAGGTCTAGATAGAGCTAGGTAGATCTAGGTAGACAGACCTAGGTAGATCTAGATAGGTCTAGATCTATCAATCGATCTAGACAGATCTAGGTAGATCTAAATAGATCGATCGATCTAGATCTATAGACCTATCGATCTAGATCGATCGATAGATCTAGCTGGATCTAGATCGATCGATAGATCTAGCTGGATCTAGATTGATAGATCTAGGTAGATCTATTACCGCTTATGCTTAGATAGATAGATCTAGATAGGTCTAGATAGATCTAGGTAGACAGATCTAGGTAGATCTAGATAGATCTATCTATCTAGGTCTGGACTTATCTAGAAAGGTAAATGTTACATTACTGTTATATGCAGTTCAACCTGCAATGTCCATCAGTACACTATCTATTATCGCTTATGCTTAGATAGGTAGATCTAGATAGATCTAAATAGTTCTAGATCGATCTAGATCTGTCTAGATCTACCTACATCTACATCGATAGATCTAGTCACAAACATTTACACCACACAATGCATCCACAAAGACGACAGCATCGTGGATGTTTACATAAAGATTGGGTCATTCAGTTTTACCTTGGGAAGATTTCCCCCTGAAAACCTGAACCTGAGCAGAGAAACATTTAATTCCCAAGGTCAGCTACAGTAATGTTACAGTATATGAAAATCACAGCCACCAAGATTCAGCACACTCGCAGTGAAACAACAAAACTACAATTCTTTAGCAGTCCGTCACTGCACAGTGCGCCATATGGCTTAAGATTAGCCACCTGAAAACGGGACACGATTATCCTGCTGACAGCCTATATACATGTAAAAAGATCTGGCTAAAATAGACAAAATACATAATCACTTTATTGCTATTGAAAATATGTAAAAGGCCACAAACATTGTATGAATCAACCTCAACATCTGTATGGAAAATAGTTACTTTCTGTGGAGCAGACTATTCTGGTCTTTTGGGGAAGGCCTTGTCTGCCAAATAATGAAATAATAGTTAATCACAATGAACAAAGGTGCCATGGCAAATCAAAACAACAACCTCTTTATTTGTTAAAATAATGAGAAGAAAAAGTCGAAGACAAAAGAAACATCATTAATTTTAAAATCTCACTTTTGCCATATTACTCAATATGATGAGATTAAAATATCAGCATGATGATATAACAGATATTATAAAAATCCAACTGATTAGACTGAAATGTAATTTTTGTTGTTTAAAGTTATAAGAACATATTTAGTTATTTATTTATTATATTTATAGTGTGACCGCTGGGTGGCAGCAGTGCGCCAACCGGAACTAATACACAGTAGGAGGACTCTTCTACACACGAAGAAGAGCGGCAGCGCCGGAAGCGGAACTCTCTATCGTGGCATTTTGAAACATGGCGGAGAACAGTGTTTACACTGGCCGAATTAGATGGTCTAATGATATGGAAGATTTACTTGTAGACTGGTGGCAACAGTATGAATGTTTGTACAACGTATCGTCGGATACGTATCACAATAAAGCCGTGAAAGAGAGGTGCTGGGTGGAAATAGCCGCTGCCCTGGACCTACCCGGTACGTGATAAACACACTACTGTGTGCTCTGCTGTGTTTTTATACAAGCCGTGACTTTATTCCTTGGGTGTTGTGGAACAATGGCCCTGAACTAAATGGCGGAAATGTTACATATGTGACATATCATCATTTGTCACTTGCTGACAGTAGCGCTGATTTGTTTGCTGGCAGTGGAGGAGGTGAAGGTGAGGGCAGCCACTCTGCGAACTCAGTACTCCAGACTGCTGAAGCCGCTCCGCACCGGCAGGAAGAATAACGCCCTGACACCGAGGCAGAGGAGGATCCTGAGGTCCCTGAAGTTCCTGAAAAAACACGTCGTCCCCCGTTCCAATGAGAGAGTAGGTCCTAACAGATGTACAAGTCCCCGAAAGTGTGTTACGATTGTTGTGAGTCAGAGGGTCACAACTGACAAAAGAGTGCAAGGATCCTTGATTAATCCATTGATGAATATGGATTAATATAGGGTTGTTAAAATAATAAAAATATGTGTCAGTTCAACGCAATACAATTCAATAGTGCTACACACCATAGCCTCCAAAATGAAAACACACTTATTTTAAACTTCTGCTGAATGCCGTAACCTTCATCAAGTTAACATTTTGTGCAGGACTGTTATACACTGCCTGGTCAAAACAAAAGGTCACACACTCTGATATTTTGTTGGACCGCTTTGATTACAGCACACATTCTCTGTGGCATTGTTTCAGTAATCTTCTGCAGTGTCACAAGATTCATTTCCATCCAGTGTTGCATTATTTTTTCACCAAGATCTTGTATTGATGATGGGAGAGTTTGAGCACTGCGCAAAGCCTTCTCCAGCACATCCCAAAGATTCTCAATGGGGTTAAGGTCTGGACTCTGTGGTGGCCAATCCATGTGTGAAAATGATGTCTCATGCTCCCTGAACCACTCTTTCACAATCTGAGCCCCATGAATCCTGTCATTGTCATCTTGGAATATGGTCCATTGATGGAATAACCTGGTCATTCAGTATATTCAGGTAGTCAGCTGACCTCATTCTTTGGACACATAATGTTGCTGAACCTAGACCTGAGCAACTGCAGCAACCCCAGATCATAGCACTGCCCCCACAGGGTTGTACATCTTACCTTGATGCCCCCATCACTCTAGAACAGGGTAAATTTGGACTCATCAGACCATATGACCGTCTTCCATTGCTCCAGAGTCCAAAAGGCACACATGGTTTGATTGGCCCAGCAGATAGCTGAGCATATTCCGTTCACAACAGAGTAAATCCAGACCAACTGTCCATTGTGAAAATTTAGTTTGTGTTGGCTTCTTGGCTTTAAGCAAAAAAGCATTAATGTCATGTTTTTTCTGTGATTCGTCTTATTGAATATTTAAAAACATACCTGGTACATTTGAGGCATTCTCTAGTCACTCTGGCTGTTTACCAGTCACTTAAATTATTCAACATCCCCCACTGTAAATAAACCTAACCTACATAATTTGCGTTACAGCTCAACCAATCCTCAAAAGACATGCTGGCAACACAGCAGGACAGTGACGACAGCGAGCCAGAGACCACAGCCTGTTTCCTGGACCTCGACTCCAGCAGGTCCCGCTCACCTGCCGAGAAGTTTCCCGTCGTTCGGACCCCGTGGACCGTGGGAAAGGAAAACAAGCTTTTAGAACTGTGGCAAGAGCATGAATGTTTGTATAGCCTGTCAGACAAATGTCACGACAAGTTGGAGAGGGAAAAGAGATGGGCTGAAATCGCTGCTGCTTTGGAACTTCCAGGTGAGCGTGTGTGTGGTGGGATAAAATGTTTGACATGAATTATTGATAATGTGTAAGGCTGGAATTAATGATTTTGAATCAGAATGCCTATTGGCCATACTTCCATACATACATCCCAAATTTTGTCTGGTTCTAAAGCCTATATATACTGTAGGAATGGGAGCCAGATGTGTTCATAGCACACACTTCAACATTGAGGTGTCAAAATAAAACTATACAGCAAAAAAAGACAAGAAGGTAAAAGTATCTCACAATCACAAAATACTACAGGAAACCTAAAAGTAGAATATACACCAATCAGGCATAACATTATGACCACCTTCCTAATATAGTGTAGGTCTCCCATGTTCCTCCAAAACAGTTGTGACTCATCAGAGAATGGACATGGGCCTTCTGAGGGTGTCCTGTGGTGTCTGGCAACAGAATGTTGTTAGTCGGGGCCTTTGGGTCCTATGGGTTGAGGGGAGGGGCCTCTGTGGATCGTCCCACAGATACTTGATCAGTTTGGGATCTAGTGAATTTGGAGGCCAGGTCAACACC
>JASGAT010394018.1:1613-16506 GCA_030220025.1 Chelon auratus | reverse complement strand
CCCCAATCCTGACATCAGATTTGTGTCCCCCCCAATCCTGACATCGGATCTACACCCCTGAAACCAACCCTCCATTGTTTTGCACCTGGTTAACTTCCACATTTTGAAGCTCCATTTAATCCCCCAAATCTATTCATGACCTCTCAATGAAAATAAAAGCACATCAAAGAGTTAAAACGCCTTGCTAATAGAGAGCAAAACATAGCATAGCAGCTGGTGCATCTCGGAAGAGCATTTTAGCAAAATCACATTTATATTCATCCTGATTTTAATTGTTTGGCCAACTTAATTGATACTTTGTTGGCCTTATGATTGGTCTGTTCACCACCAACCAAAAGACTCCTGACTTTCTATGTTACCGTTACTGTATTACACAAACAATGTAAGCAATGTGACAGTCAGTTCTGTTAAAAATTTGTAATAACAGAATAATTACATACCATGGAGGCAAGACAGCAAATGTCTTTATGTATGGTTATGTTTTCTACTCTCTTTATCTGCCTCACCTCCCCCACAGGATGCTAGATTTACAAGTTTCGAAGAAACATAATTAGAATTTTCAATGCTAATTAAGTCACAGGTTTTCAAAAATACATTGCTATTGTTTGTCTAACCCTAGCAACAGGAACATAGTCAGGACTTGACAAAGGTTAGGAGTTTTCTGCTTGGTGTTCAGTAGACAATCAGAAAGCCAATAGAGGGTCAATTTGTAAAAAGCATACTATTTCCCCCCCCACAGTCTTTAGCAAGGCACACTCTTTATGAAGGATCATATCTTTATGCATAAAAAAACTCAACGGCAACATCTGTTTTTTGAATCTTTTGAACAGTTTTCACATGGGGTCTTTCTTTGGTAATAAGTAATTCCAGCAAAAACTGTCCACGACTGTGCTGGGAGCACAACAAACTTAATTCCACTGAGCTTCATTCTTTTAGGTTGATGGCAGAAACCTCAGAGTCACATATATCCTATCATTGTCTTGTGCTGATATGATGCCGTTAAAATGTGGACAACACAGCACACCGATCGTATAGTGCTTTACTTTAATAATGTCATAGACGTGTTCCTTTTTGTGGAGTTTTACTTTTCATAATTGCAGGCTCTTGGTGTTCCGAGTTGAGATGCCAACCCTCAAGGTTGTACATTTTGAAGGAAACAATAAGGCTAACCAGATTACACGTGTACCGTAAAATGCTCTCCTACCTACAGAAATACTGTAGCACCTTGCTTGGTTATGGCACCATTTAAAGGAAAAGATCTTACTTTGCTGTTTCAGTTGCCGAAAAAATGGTTCAGGTTTCCTTCCACCCCGCCCTCTTTCTTCCCTTTCCCACAGACGGAAGGTAATTCTTGCATTTCACTCCTTGTTGTTGCTATTATCTGCTTTATTGAGCACAGTGTCCACAGTGCACAATTCACAGCCATTTCCATAAAGCAGAGAAGAGGAGGGAGATATTATAGCAGCAGCCAATGAGTCATGACTTAGGAGAGGGGAGAGGATGTTAGGCCTTGGGGTACCAGAACCTCTCTTCACCCTCATCCCAACTGATTCTCTTTTTTCCCCCACAGCATCTGTACCAGCGTACAGTATATGTTAGCTACATGTCAATATTCTCACCTCTACTCCCCTCTTTATCTGCCTCACCTCCTCCACGGGATGCTATCTCTCCCATTTCACCCCCTTCTTCCTCCACCTCATCCTCCTTTCTACCTCTGCATTGCAAACTCCAACATTAAATTGTGATAGATGAAGAGCGGAGGGCATTCATACAAATCAATGACTTTAGTGTATGTGTCATTAGCCTGCACCACGCAGCCAGCGGTCAGCACCATAAATCACACCATGATCGGCTGTCTGCTGTCCCGCGCCACAGCTGTGCAAACTGCATGCATTAGCCTACACCGGTGTACCGACCCAAGTTGCTTACTTTTAAACAAGTACAGCAATGAGAGGAAAGGAGAGGTCCTCTGTGGGGCTTCCAGTTCATGCAGGATTACATACAGCATTTAGTGACTCAGTGAACTTGAGCTGATGACTCAGCTATACTACATTATGTGCACCACAGCATCCTTGACTCGTCTGCACTTGAACTTGGAGAAATTAAAAGAGTGATACGTAACAGGTTTTGGGACCAGATAGCAGAGGGGTTTGGGAGGATACTCTATGGCCATCGCCCAGTGAGTCCCAGGTTCAATTCATGGCTGGTTGCATTTTTCCTGCATGTCACCCTGTAGCACACATTAGACTGAATAGGAGATGAATTTTAGAGACCAAGATGGAAGTAGTTGATCTCAGTACAAAGACAAAAGTCACCCAAAATGCAAAAGCTACTTTAAAACCAGACCAAGACGACATGACAAAATAGAGGAAGTATTACAACCCTCATGAGTGGGGAGAGCCAGTGTTTTACCTCAAAGGAACCTGGATTCCTAATCTGACCAGAAAGAAATGAAAATAATACTCTGGCATGATTCTGACTTTAATGTAATAAGCTTCACCAGCTGCCTCATGCCGACTTCTCTCCAGGAGGCCTCCCCCTGTAGTGAAGCTATATAAAAGTTTGAGTTCACAGCAAGAAGACTGTGGCCAGAGGTATCATTAATCAAAGCTAGTGCTCAATTAATCAAAAGAGGAGAGTCCTAGTCGCGCGACCCTGCTATCCAAACCAGAACCTTGGTGTCAATACTGGCCTCAGGGAAGCAGCCAGCCAGAACCACTGCTCCGGTCCCAGTCAATAGAAAAGCCTGAAGATCAAGCTGTCCTCCCACACTATTGTTCAGGGGTAGCAGTCACTGTCGTCGTCCACAGGAGGACACCGCGACCGAGTTGAAAATATGCAGAATACCAGCGTTGAGTACTGCTGTTGGTTAATAGTAGCAAAGTTATTCAGAATATATGTGACAGTTTTTTTCTTTGATTAAGAACTGAATGCAGGATTTTGACTTCGTTCTGAAGTTCTAGAAACTCCAGGAATGTTACAACAATGTTGAATTTATGTGAGAGAACAGAAAATGAGTCACATCAAAGAGCAGACCCCTACCTGTAACCAATAAAACATAGTTAACGATAGAGCGAGCGAAAGACAAAGACAACATTCATCTGACCTGCATTCATTTAGGGCATGTTCATTTTTACACATCAAACAGCTGCCTTTCTGTGTCTTTTAAGTTAGGTTATCAGGAGAAATAAAGTTTGTTTAGTCAAGCCTCAATAAATAAAATACACAAGCTCTGTGGAGTAACTCGCTGAGTGCATCTCATGGGAGCACTCTGCATCTCATATAAACAAATTAAAAATAATAATCTATTTATGAACAAAGAAAAGACTTGTTCTTCTTTTCTGAGTTTGTTTTACAATTCTCTCTCTTATAAGAAAGTCAAGGAATCAATTATTTTTTTCTCACCCTCTTTCCTTTGTGAAATTAAGTGTAAGTCACTCATTTCTTTGATATCCAGACATAATTTGATCTCTAAAGACTTGGGGAAGGCTGCTGATGAGAATGTCTTGTTTTAGCTCTCAACATCAAGGCATTTCCAACAAAAGCCCAGCTCCATCAAGACCTCATTAATATCTGTCTTCATTTAGAAGCAATTGGTGACCATGGCCGTGTGACGACTAACCTTGTTAGGGTCTTGAACAGCTGATTTAAGGGCCAGTGTTCATGGCTCTTAATTTAATGCACTTGGGCATTTTTGTTTCAGTTTTCTCCTTGAAATTAGCTGAAGTAATACAATTAAAATTTTACTCAAAATTAAATTAAAAAAAAGAAATGTTTAAAATAGTTATTTTTTAACATAACATTCTATTTGTATTAAACTATTATAATTTGTACAACTTAACTTGATCTTACTTGTCATTGACATTTTTGCAAATCTATCATTTCAATCCAGAGCTATGTCAGAAAGTATACATCTGAATACGTCTCCAACCGTATCTCTTTCCCTCCCTCCCTCCCGCTCTCCAGGCCTCGGGTGATGTATGGCCATTGACACCATTAGACTAAGGTATTATTAGCAGATTAGGCTGAGCGAGGGAGCAGGGATAGGGACACAGACCGGGGGCCATGTTTCTAAAGATGCCAACCCCGCCGTTGAAATAACTCAGCAGCCCCCTTAACCACCGTCCCAATTACAGCTGCATCGCACTCCACACACACAGCAGGTCACAGAGGACAGAGAATAAATATTCCCGCATTATCTCTGCTGGTGAAAGGGTAGTGGAGAACAAGAAGGCCCACGGGGGAATATGGCCGCCCCCATTGGTCCCCCAGACTGGGAGGGTCTGGGAAACACAGAAGGAACGCAATGTGGGTTATCTATGAGACCAATGAGGAAGAGATTTTCAAAAGCAAGATGGATCAGGTGTATAAGGATGTCTGCCAGCTAAAAGCTGAAAGCTTTGTTTGAAATATTTTAAATGAATGATCAATAAATGTCTACATGTATGTATAGTAAAGTGTATATATATATATATATATATATACGTGTGTTAAAGTATAGTATGCTATGCGGGACATTTTTGAAGATGACTGTTATGTCACTTGTTGCTGTCTTTAATGTCCTGTTTCACACAGACATTTGAACTTCTAACAGGAGGGAGGGCGCAGGTGTTTTCATGACAGTTTCACTGAGTGTTGTATAAACCATGACAGTGACCCAGAATTCACATCCGCAAGACGTATCCTATGTGGAATGCAGCCGCAAATAAGACACCTGCACATTCCTTAATGTGACAGGTCAAACCGTCTCCTGTGAAAAAGGTCTATTGTGTATACCACGTGCAAACCCACATGGATACAGATGTGGTGTCTCTTGAATAAAAATAGAAGGACTGACTAACAGCAGGAGCTTACTGTATTCAGTGTGAGAATCACGGAGCCAGACATAGGCAGACTGTTGACCCCAATCTCCGTTAAAGATTCCCTATAGAGTTTTCCACCTCTAATGGTCCAGATTTCCCTATGGTGGGGTCTGCATTTTGTGACGTACTAATTCATGCATCAAGCAGTTAATCATGGGTATAAAAAAATATGAGATATTCATTTAAGTTGTGTCCAAACTCCATATTGTACCTTTAATAATATTCAAGAATTCACACAAAAAGTAAAGGCATTGAGAAAACATTTAACTTGAAGAAAACTACATACAAATATTAATATGAATATGATGATGTACTGTATGCTGTATATGTTCAATCACAAATCGATTACTAAATAGATTGCTAATTAAGTATAGTATCTTACATTTGCAGCCGCTGCTAAGGTAACACCAGGACTAATACTACAGAATCTAAGACAGAGTAATAAGAGGTGAGAAAAAGACTACAACTGTCTTATTGTGCTAAGTAAATATCTCCTCTTGCCACACAATACAATTTTACTAATATGCGATCCTTAGAAGACCCATTCGGCTCTAGTAGTTAAGCTTTTAATTATTTCTAAAGTGACATTTTGTACATACAAGGCTTTCAGCTGACAGCAAGAGTGTGAAAGTCTCAATTTCATTCTTTCTTTCTGTCCTCTCTCTCCCTCTCTCTCTTCCTCTTCTCTTTTCTCTCCTATTCCTTGTTTTGCTTTTATCCTTTTAGTCTTGAAGGAGCCTAATGAGCGTGTGCAGAGGGCCTCTCTCTCCCTGCCCTTAAATCAGTAATTGGTTTCAGCGCCGAGACTGTCAGGAAATTAACACATCACACGGTGACAGCTGTTCATTTTTTTAGCAGCAGTCTTCGTCATGTGAATGGCCGCTGATTTGCCCAAGAACATCACAAATGAGTGGTTGCTAATCAAGGGGCCACTCTCAAGGGCAGAATCTTGCCCTCTGCTTCCATATTCTCTTTCTGCAGTGAGTAAGTGAATAAGTAAGTAAAGAAATAACTGTGGCGTGCTGCACGTGTGTTGCTGTGTGCCTCATGTGTGTCTGCATTAGCTCACAGGTCGCTGTATGCTGAAGAGACAGGCTGTTCTATGGGTAACGCTGTGATAACATACACTTTTAATCAAATACTACAGATAGAAACAGGTTAGTTTTTTGTGTTGCTGCAGAATATTTGTTGATTAATTGTGCGAATGCCAATGCGTAACTATTTCTACAAAGCTCTTGCACCCGTGAAGTAAGACATCTTGCACACTGTTGAACACAATCTTTCTGTTCACATGTTCATCAAGTCAGTTATTGAACATGAACTGGAGAAAAACACATTTGGAACCTTGTAACATTCCATCATAACAAATCAATGTAATCATTCATTTTGGTTTGTTTCTAACTAAGACAGTTTTAATCTTTAGCTGACAGCAGCAGTTGCCACAGCACAGAACGCAGGCCAACCTATTGCAGCACCTGTGTGACTGTGGTTCATACAGGTCGTGGCTGTATCTTTCAGGGTGCAAAATATCTTGTGATTACAGAAAACTTACGTTGTGATATAGAACAAATCTTTTTGTCTTATGTGCTGTGTGCAAGATCAGAACTAACCATCACTTGCTGAATGTAGCAATTTTGCATATCTTTTTAAGTGCCATGAATGTTTCTGTGCACCTTGTCTTGGTTATGTTCTCTACCTTGTTTCCTCCAGTTAATGCCTTCCACATACCTGAGTGAATAGTTGAGCTCAGCTGCTCCCCTTTACTCACCAGAGTGGTAAAGCTGAGAGAGAAGCCATACTCGGTGCCATGGGGGCCGTTTCAGGCAACAATTGGACTACCCGTGCTTTCTGTTGCTGAACTCAGTAGACTGTGTAGAGAGAGGGTGTTCATTCATTTGGGTGTTTTGCAGTGCTTAGGATTTCTTAGTTGTGCTTGCTTTTGGTTTGTTAGTGCTTGTGTTGTCATTTAGTCCTTTTGGTTTCACAGGAAATAAACAACATTATTGGTAGCTCATTCAACTGTTCCTGCTTTTTCATACTTACAGTTAATCCCATCACACAGAGCCCTTTCAGGGAACTTAATACATAGTTTATTTATATTTTACAGTCATATTTTGAGTCTTATGTCTAGTGAGCCTTATGTGTTAAGATTAGTGTTTTTCCTGTGCTACACCTCTGTACAACAGAGCCTTAGAAGTCACTTTTTATCTTCATTCAGTCCTAACTCTGTCTGAGATAGCCTCAAAACTAAAAGTAAGAAACTCCTTCGGACATACTTATAATTTAATTTATTTGGATTTCAGCTGTTATGCATGCACACTCATCTGATACCCTGGTCCTAAGGCGTCAGACACCTCTTAATAGAATATTGCAATTTTTATCAGAGTATGACTCTGTTAACACGTCATTTAGATTTCATTATGGAGTGTGTTTCCATTAATACAGTGAAAAGAAATACCTCGACACGCAATTGGATAGTCCTGCAACCAATCAGAGCCACTTGTATACAAATTCAAATCCACGGTACTCAGATGACCTGTATGAGTACTGTGCTGTTATTTTTCTGTCCATCACTGCATAAAGCCCCCACAAATGACTTGATTGGCCCAGCATTTGCTGGGTCATAATCAGTTCCCAATGGAGCGACTCCAGACCAACATTCTGCCTCAAAAATGATGTGGCCAGGGGAAGTTGGCCTGACTTCCAGGTTAACTCTGCTCAACACTTAACTACCACAAGATGAAATGACCATGTATAATGAATAATGAATGGCATAGTGAATGATGTTGCTTGTAACTACCAAGAATTATCAGCTGACTCTCATCCGTATCCCTCGTCTCTGCAGAACTTGTCAACATAGATCAGTATAGTTTTGGTTTTCTCAATGTTAATACTTTTGTTCAGTCTAAATTACAACTGCACCCGTACTTTCCTATTATATTTGCATTACAGTACGTGAATGTGTTGATTAATTCGGCCTCATTCATTCTCATGCCATCCTCTTGACAGAGTATCTCCTCATTGATTGGGTTTATTTGCAAGATCACTTAGCTCCTGATAAGACAGGCATTACATCATTGCGATAGCATCAGTGAAACACTTGAGTTCATGGCAAGGTTACATGGAGAGCTCCCTTTGAAAGGTGACTTTACAATCAGTTATTCAGTAGTACACTGTTAGCTTGATCCGGAAGTCATCTACTAATTCATCTATACTGATCTGAGGTGATAAACCTGAGAAAAGAGTTAATTGACTTAAAACTGATTAACTGATAACTGTGTGCTCAATTTTGTGTGAAAATGTGCTTTAATTAAATGGGTTAAAATATGTGCAGGACCCCATTTTTACTTTACATTCTATAAATATAAAATATGCGGTCTTTGCATCATGTGTCTGCATATGCATAAGTTTTGTATAATTAATGCCTTAAGGGAATGAGTTACTATGTTACAGGATAGTTTCCTTTAAATTAAATTTGCACAAAACGTTCTCCAGATTTCTGTTGTTCTTGGGTCCACGGAGCATGTAAAGATGCTCCGTGGATCACCTTATAAAGATGCATGACACAAAGTACAAAGTGCACAATGTACTTACAGAGTTGTTTAAAGAGGATGTCACCCTGCTTTAGATTGTTCCGGAAAATGATGGGATAGTTTACTATTTTGGGAAAGTTGCCATTGTCATTGCAAGAGTTAAATGAGATTATAATGATCTCTGCTCATTAGGTGGCTATATTGGAGCTGATTAACCTAGCTTGGCATAAGACCATAGGTCGAGGGAAACAACTGGTGCTATTCATAGTAGATAAAAAAAAGAGTTAAAAACAAAAATTGGGATAAGCTACGTACAAAAATGTGAATTTAAATATTGTTGTATAGGGAGTTACATGTTGCAACTACTTTTGTTAAATACAAAATGACAACTTTGTCATGGTGTTATTGCACTGTAGAAAAAAAAATGTGTTTCAGTTTAGATTATTTTACATATATTTCTATGTCTTTTTTTTTTAAATTCTGATTAAAAAAAACTGCGGGTGCATATGTGGACAAGAGTGAGGTAGTGTGCACTTGTACGTGCATGAGCACATGTCTAAAACCGAATGAGAGAAAGTGAGAGCGAGCCCAGGACATCTTATAAATCCCTCAAAAACTACAGCTGGATAATAGCCCAATTAACCTTTTCATTCTTCCCCACTCGTCAGTGAAATCCTCATTCTTTTTTTTTTTTTCATATTAATAGGAACTTCTTTTTCTCTCCTCTCATCCCTCTCCACCCCTCGGTGAGATCAGAGCAAAACGAAGGGTTCTTGACCCTTCACGAAATAAGGATTTCTACGAACGTACAAAAATATCCAGGTTTAATTCCTCTGATGTGATTTTCTACCCTACATGTCCTCTCTTTCTCTACACTGACCTTATTTATGAGGGTGCCTTAGTGAAGGACCAGGGCCTGGATTAGAGTACAAAGCGTAGCGGTGTACAATACAAGGTTGGAGGGGTCAGGGAGAAAAGATCCAAATGTGAGGACTCTTAGGGGAGGATAGAAAATGTTGAAGGGGTGTATAGGCTCAATACTCACTGCTGCAGCACGATTTTGTACAACAATTCTTTGTTTTTTCAATCTGTGAGGCTGCCATGTCTACAGTTCCATTCATCAGAATTCTGCCTAAACATATTTTTAGTGTTGTGTGTCTGTGTCTACATTTTGACATATGTTAAGTGAAGGAACCAGAAGTCTCAACAATCCCAGATCTTGGGGGAAATTAAATAAAACATATCCGGCTGGAAGGCACCAATGCTAAGTGTGTTTATAATTTTATGTTATTTAGCTGAAGTTGAAGAATATCATTATGGAGCATATTTCCACCAATATGGAGAAAGTAAAAATACATCTGCATGTAGCTGGGTCGTCCTACAACCAATCAGAGCCATTGGTAAACATGGTATGCCATGATATTTGGTTTAAATCTTTTTGTTGCTGTTGTTGTTTCATCATGATATCGAGTTTTGAACCATTTATAAATGTTTCCTGTTAGGTCGTCCTTGTGCTTTCTGTTTTATTTTGTAGTCGTCCCTTAGCCTGTGTCTTAGATGTACTTCAGGTCTGTCTGTTACCACCATTGTGATTGCTCCTACCTGTCTAGTCTGCATGCTCCTTCCCTCATTAGTTCCACATGTGTCTTCCAATTAACATTTCCAATTAGTTCTGTGTATATTTATAGTCCTGTCTCTACCTTTGTCTTTTGTCAGTTTGTCTGTATGCCCCTGTTGATTTCCACATAGCCTTCTCTGTCATTCCTTGCTTTTCCTAGTTTTTCCCTGGTTGTTTGTATTTTACATTGAACTGACTTTTATTTCTCCTAGTCTTGTCTCTGTGTGTGTCTTGCATTCGGGTCCTCACTTTGTTCAAATGTGACAGTGTAAGACAGTGGTAATCTTCTGTCCGTCACCCCATCCAAACAATTTCATTGAGCTGAAAGATAGTGTAATCAGTTCCCAACAGTGCGACCGCAGAATCTGAGGCAAGGGAACCTAGGGCTGGCTTCCAGGACAATAGGATTATCTTACTTGGGATCAGCATAAACATAAACACATGATGAAAGTAGTCTATTTGAAGAAACATGCACATAAATACATTTAGAAAAAGAGTTTGTTTAGACATATTGCTCAGACACACCCACGTTGGGAACATGATGGTACGTCCAACAGCGGAACACATAAGTAAGTTAGTGTCATTGTCTCATTGTTTCTCCTAATTCTTCAGTGTTACCTTGCTCATCATCACATCCAGCTCCCACTCTCTGCTGTCACCTTGCCTCTCTCGCAAAGTGCCTCCAACCAAAATAAATACCTCATTAATGCAGTGCCAAACCAGAAAATGAACGCATAATTAAAACTTTTCATTGCAGAAAATTAATGGGGATTTGTTATTTTGATATCAGCACTTCACACCCGCCTGCTACATTGGAACCAGTGTGGGAGACTTTTTTTCTCCCCAAAATTCTCAAAAAAGGCAATTTTATTCATTGTAAATTAGTTTTTTTTGTGTACTTGTGATCATCGTTAATGCAGATATATGCATCATGACAACAGCGTGGAACAAGCTGAGTGACACATCGCCTGAAGCAGCAGACATACTGTTCTAAATGTATGCTTTGACAGGTTAACAGATGTTTAGTCACATTCCTCACTGGTGTCTGAATGGAGGACAGACAAAAGAAGAAAGAAAAAGGTAAGATTGGGAGAATATATGCAACATTTAACGTCAAGCCCTCAGGATCTTAAAGTGTCTTTGTGTGTGTGCTTCATCTGAAAACTGTAGCAGGTTACAAGGAAGTTTGTTGTTGCCTTGTGTGTCTTTGTATTTTTGTTGACGTGAAAATGTGTTTGCATATGTGAGTGACACCGGAGGAGTAGAAAATACNAGCAAAAAAAAAAAAAAAAAAGCAACGCAGAAAGAGACAAAGAAGCAAACTGTGATATTTCTTGATTTTGACAAGCGCCCTGCCAAGGTGAAATTGCGTTGGATGCTCGTCTGTGGCACGACTCTGCCTCTCCCCATGTCGCCCTGTACATGAAGTTAGTGTTGTTTTCAATCTCATCTCTTTTCAAATGTGGCGCAGGGGCTGTGGAGAGAGGTGGCTGCCGTGCCTGGCGTGTTGGGTGAAATTGGACTGCCTCTCCCCATTATTGTAAACATCATCCCACCAGACAGGCGAGCGGGTCGCAGGGACGCAGGATGAGGGGGCCTTGCCTCGGAGAGATCTGCTAAAACACATCCATTAAGGCCCAAACTATTTTTGATTTACATGTTCAGACTCTTTAAAACTGTCACATCCACTGCCTAAACCCCACCCCTCTCCGTCCCTCCACACACACACACACACACACACACACACACACTCCAGCCGCTTCCATGTGATATAGAAAGAGAAAATGCGATGTTTCTTTTCTTTCCTTTCTCCTCCTGTACAGTTGCTCCCAAGCGAGGAAAAATCCCCTCTTTCAGTATCAAGGGCAAAATAGCACAAGCCAACCCCAGTGGTGTGGTAAATAATAGGCGACCAATCGCATGTGTTGGTGTCTACCTCATTACAGTGTATGCAGAACTTAATGACCTTAACGTCAGCGCGGCCCGCAATCATCTGTCACGGCAGCAATTAATTTCATACAAGGACCAAGATGGTGGCAGACCATTTAAAGTTTTTCAAGTCATACCGTAATTTATATCATGGATGGGGAGAAAAAAATAATGCATGTATGACAAATAAAGTATAACGCTAAGAGGACATCAACAACAACAAAAAAAAAACGTTCATTAAGAGAGTCGAGGACAAAAAGAATGATTCAGAAGAGAGAGAGAGAGAGAGAGGGAGAGAGCAAAACCAAGGTTGAATCATAATTAGGAGGATAATGTGGCTTAAAAGACAGAATATATTAACCTTAACTCTGTCTGGCAAAACAATAGGAGAACAATAACGACTTGAAGATATGAACAATGATTCCGATTATCTTTCTGTAAGTGTGCAAATAATTAAAAAAGGACAAGTGCTGTGACTTTATGACACTAGAAAGCCTCAGATAGGAGAATCAAAATGCAACCGCTATGTCTACAATTATTTGTTGTTGTGACTTTACCTCATTAAGCCCTATACATTTGTGTCCAGCTATGCTGCATTAAATCTTCACTGATCATCTCAAGTGGGTGACTTATCTGTAACTAAAAACCCTCTGCAATTTCTCACTAAAGCTTCACTTCCATGTGGATGTTTTTTGAATTAACTGATACTATGGCTCCTACAAATTTCTCACTAAGGTGTGTCTTTTTGCCACTGGGCAGCATCACAAATAATGGAGGCTTTGTATGGACAGAGGGTAATTTATGTCTTATTTGAATAATAACACTCACCAAATACATTGCAAAGAATAGGAAGCATTTATATATAAACTCCGTTCTTTATGAGCATTTGTAAGAAAGTCTCCAATGATGCATTTCAATACAACATGAATTATGACAATCTACACACAAAATTGGATAGTGTGAAAATCCCCAAATAATAAAGAATTTAAAATGCTATACATGAATCAAACCATTTGACAAAATTCCTAATGTATTTTCTTCATCTTTTCGTTTACAGCAAAGAATTAAGAAAAAAATGCAAAGGAAATAGATATTCCATAAGTGCTCTTTAAGTGCATATGATGTGGAATATTACAACAATCCAAAGATCTATGATTAGGTCCTTTTTTTTTTTGCTAAATAAGAGTATATTACACCATTTATCAAGCAGAGAGGAAACAGTGACGTGTCTTCCGCCTTCCATTTATCATGATTACAGTTGCATCAGTCCTAGTTTGTGTCTTAGGTCATGATGTAGTTGCCTTGTGTGGCTATGCTGGAGTGGAAAAAGGCAAAAAGCAAGGAAATCTTTGTTGGTGGCATATTTGATGGGCACAGCACAAGGTTTGTATGTGTAATCTAACTAACTATATATTTTATAACTACACCATTTTGCCGTACAAAAAAAAAGGCACATTGGACAAGATAAAACTGCAGTAATATATGTCCAGCTCTTGCTCACCTGATTGATGCACTATGCTTCAAATGGCATACTTCTTCTTAGAGTCATTACTCTGTGAAATTAAATCAAACTTCATACTGTGGCTCATAATCATCAGATTTATTCAGTTATAACAGCATTAAAGTTGATTGTTGACAGCATGGTGTGAAGCAAAAAAAATACAATAAAAACCCTGTTTAAAAACCTCATTAGAATGACTTTTTATGACGCAGATTTACCAAAATCNGTGTGAGTCCTTACAGTAAATACACAACTTCCAGTATGTGAAAGAGAACAATCCCTCCAAACTCAGCTGTACACTCACTGTAATTTGATTTATTTAAGTAGCTTGAATGTCCTTTTACCTTATTTCTTCTTTCTTTTTCAGACATAGTTTGTATTGTTTAATGAAGCAGTGTTGTTGTTGTTTAGAGCCTATGCAGTAGGTACCAGCGGAGTCCTGACCATTACTAAAATATTCTTTTCCAGGGTGACATGCCTCAAACGAGAGCCATCAGAAATCAGTTCAATGCTCAGGAACCATGTCAAGAATCCTGAGTCTGAATAATATCCAGCGTTAATCTGACTGATCCTGCCCTAGCCAGCATATTTCAGAACCCCACATGTTCTTTTGTCAGCAACGGCAACCAGAAATGACTCTCCCCTCTTCCTTCTCCCCACATCTGCCCTCTCCGACACATCTTGCTAACACAAATATACAAATCGCGCCTTTGAAATCGGCTGAATAGAATCCGCCACTATCAATCAATTTGCCTGCCATTTGTCCCCTATGGACTCTGACAAAAACATCTATCTCATCAGCACTGCTCGTGATGATGCAGCCATGGTGTCTTCAATCTGCAATGCAAAATTAACTTCACTTTAATAGACGCAGAGAAGGAAAGAGAATAAGAACGGAGGAAATGTGAATGTATGCGCGCGTGTAGCGCCTCAATGAATTACCAGTGACAGTAGCAGGGTTCAAACCCTGTGTGCCGTTCCATTACTTGTTCGTGCCGTCCTTGACGAGACCTGAGTTCACGCACATTATAACGGCTAGAGTTATGAATGACAGCTGAGGAGTCAAACTGCACAGTTGCGAAGAGAAACTTATTTGCGTGCGTGCATATTTCTGTGTGTCTGCGCGGATGCAAAAGAGAAGAATTTTTAACTGTCGTCCCTGGCAAAATGACTTCCTCTTTGATGAAAAGGCCTGCTGAGGGTTTGCCGTTGTGTGGAGAAGGGAGGATTTGAAATTGTCTCCTAGCGATTGTGATTGCCAAGCACAGGGCCAGGCCATTATATCACTGAATCTTTGTTAAGCAGCCCCTGAGAGTGGCTGACAGCATAATTAATCTTACCATATGAACAAAGGGACCCACTCAATAGTACTGAGGACGCTTATTAAAAAAATACTAAACACACGCTCAAACTGGCCCCCCACCCCCTCCCCTCTGTCTCACCCTAGCTT
>JASGAT010394017.1:0-15844 GCA_030220025.1 Chelon auratus | reverse complement strand
GGGAAACTTTCAGGTCAGCAACTATGAGCGCTACCCTTGGTTGACAGGCTCTGAGGAGAACTCTAAATAGTTTCTAAAGTTCTGGTGAGTAAAATCAACAAAAAGGTGGCAGATATCTGTGATGATCAAAAGACAATAAAGCTGTGGGCTCGTCAATTACTTAACAGTACAAACGAAGCAGATCCAACATGTTTGATGTAATCCGGCTGACTCTACTCAGGTTGTGTGCGTGCGACTTCTGTTTCTGCTGGAGAATGTGCAGCCAGACACAATCGATTGCCTCCTGATTCATTTTCAATTAGCAGGTCCAGTCCCATGGTCTTAGAAGTATGTCCACTATTTGATATATTTGTCATGTATTTAGACAATACATCAAACACACAGACGTGAGAGTGTGTATTGTTTTACAGACTTCTTTACGACGGTCCCAGCAGCTTGTTGTCCTTGAGCTCCGACGCATCCCCGGGAATCTTCGCCACAATCTGCTAAAAAGATGAGGTTCATTTATCTTTTCAAGTAGGAGAAACACTCCAATTGCTTTGTGTGGTTTTGTGGCTCACAACAAACCACCGCCTTCACCCCCCAAAATAAACTTGCATTCAACATTTCCAAACCAATTAAGGATGTAATTAATGGAGCCCAGCACCTGTAGTGCCACAACAATCACCAGAGAGGGGACAGTGAAAAATGTAGCAATCAAATTAATCAAGCAAAAGGCACAGACCAATTACTCACAAACCATCTAGAGTGTGGCGCCACACTAGGAGAACAGGTGATAGTTATCATTAAATTAGAGGGAGATCAGCGGCTCGGGCTGTTTCATCATGTGGGACCTTGATGAACCGCGGGCCCGGTGCCGCGCTTTCTTTTTTTTGTTTAGCGGGCACAGTGGCAGACAAGGCAGGCCATATGCTCGATTGTTCACGAGGAGAGGAGGAGAGGTGTTGGAATAATGATTAATGAAAATGTGAGCGACTCTGCGGCAGCAACACAACAACAACATCTGGTCCTGTATCGGCCCTTGTGCACATCCAGTAGCTCAGTGGTGGTCCCGGAGGTTAACACACACACACACACACACACACACACACACACAGACTGCAGAAAGTTGTTAAAGCAGCTAAAGCCACGGTTTTATCAAAGGCTACGTTTACACAGACAATATTTCCTTAAACAATATTAACAGTTCACATGAACATACAACAATAAAATGATCAGATATATGTGTTAGGATGCCCCAAAACCTCGATCACTACAGAACTTTACTGACAAAGTGGTTCTGCTGCCGTGGAGCATCAAATTAGAAATGTATGTAATTTGCTTCCTAAACTTTATTGACCAAGATAGAGCCACATTTCCTACATTGCTGTTTCGTTTATCTAATCAAACACTTTGAACCACCGGTTGTTCGTCCACCTCAATTTTCCGCATGGGTCAAACATCTGAGCATCCAGCTGCACTGTGAATCAAGCGTCTCTCGTTGCTGATTTAATGCTAACATATATGAACAAAAGCAAACCAATCAATCTAAAAGTGTATAATGATATGTGCCAAAAGATTATCTCGACTCAGACGTGGTTTCGAAACCCTTGTATACATGTTGCGTTCAGATCGATGGGACCAATTGATTACTTGAAAATTCCATTTCTTCACTGCTTAACAGTCAATAAACCCCCCGATGCCATGTGAAGCCTTTTTAGATGTCGGAATAAAGGAAGGATGAATCTGAATCAATTAAAGTTAATGCTGCAGTTCAAGGAGAACAAAAACTCTATTCCCAATTTGAGCATCCCCAAATTCATCATTAACTGCCCCGACTGCATTGTGAATCAAGTCTCTCTCTTTGTAAGTTGATTTTATGCAACCATAAATTAAGAAAAGAAAGTGAATCAATGATATGTGCCACAAGATTATCTTGACTGGAACGTGGTTTTGAAACCTTTGTATACATGTTGTGCTCAGATCGATGAGACTCATTGATCACTTTAATATAACTTTGAGTTTCTTCATTGCTAAACAGGTGGTCAAACAAACCTCTGATGTCAAGTGAAGTTATTTTAGATGTCAGAATAAAGGAATGACCAATCAATTGACGTAACAAGGCATTGTTTGATCTACAGCCCCTTCACCAATTTCATCATTGGACTAGAACATAAAGAGTCTGCCCTTTGCATGTCTACTTCTTTCACCTTTGTTTAATGCACACCTTTGACAGCTTTGAACTTGAGCAGCACCGTCTTTCCTAACAAAGTAATACCTTGGATACCTTGGTTAGTTATATCAAAAAAGAGTTGCGTCATCCGTCTATGAAATTGTCTTGAACTGTATGCATTTAACAGTTACCATGGACATGTTTGAGTTTTCAGACAGACGAATAAAGAGACAAAATAATACATTTTATGGATTAAAGAAAATACAAAAAGACAACATCTCGCGCAGGTGCTGAGCTCACAGGGCGCCCTCGCTTTTCTTCGATGCATCATCTTATCAACACGTATTCAGTGCCAGCGTTTGCTGGATGCTAGATTCTGACCCTGTGTTTAGTAATGCCCTGTGTCACTGCAAAGAACTGGATTGCTCTGTACGGTCTAAATTTGATTAAAAGCTTATATTGCAGCAGTTAGCAAATGGCGATGGGTAGGGGGGCTGCTGAAGCATGGAGGGAAAACAAAGCTTGGACAGAAATCACGGGAGTGTGAACGCCGCTGTGAATTTCAATGCAGCGAGGCGGCGGCGGCAGGGCTGTGTGAAGTGTGAGAGCCGCTGTCTGTGCAGCTGATTAGTCTGGATGTGTGTTACAGATGGGCTGAATGGGCATGGCTTCGATGGACTGTGTGTAATAAACCATGATGACCTCCTGCTAATTCACACGCTGCTGCAGCCCAGAGTCGGCAAAACCAAGCAGTGAATAAAATGCTGGGAATACAGCTACCCTGTACCTGCTTTCATTAGGGAAGCTGCAAGATTTATTCTAAAATCCATTTTGTTTCTAAACCACTCGCCCAAATAATCGCAGCCTGTGACTGTTGATGCATAATGTGGCGTGTGGAAATTGTGGATCATTAAAAAGTAGCTGGGCCATTATTTGGACAGAAATTTGACTTGACATATTCACAGGTTAAATTGTTTTATTACATCTAGAATGGACTGTAGGAGCATGTTGTTGTTCTTGTATAGAAACCGTTAATAATTGAAGAATGAAAACAGGTAGAAGCACAGCCTTATGTACAGTTCCATACATCAGAGATACAGACTTAAATGGTAGGATGATGACCGTGGATGACCATGATGAAGGCCACAACGCGTTGGTTAAATAGAGCTGTTTCATTTACTACTAGTCCTTCTGGAGCCTTGACCTTCCTACGGTTTCTTTTCCTCCTCCATGCACCTTGGTAGCAGGTGATGTTGGCCAGGAATATGACTTTTTCTAAAGGTAGGAAGAGATTAGCAGCAATGTCACCACAAGAGGCTGCGTAATGTTTGCAGCCCTGGAAATGAGTTCCCACACAGGACACAAGCATTTATTAGAATTTAAAAAATGTCAGCACCAAACTAACTGTGTTCTGCTAATCCGTAATCCGTGTTTCGTGGCAAAGCATGGGATGTTTAGAGGCACCAAAAAAGAGCTCAGCAGCACGAAAGGAAAAAATAGAGAAATCTGGCAGTGGGCTCTGGCTATACACAGAAACAACCAACGTTTCTGAATGCATGTCATGCTAATCCAGATTATTTACCTCCTACAACCAGAGGCTGGAAGTGTCCAATAGCAACCAACTGTCACAAAATGATGGACGTCAAGGGAAGTGGTAGCTCCTAACAGGTAGCTCTAAAATGAAGTGGAGCATTTAGCCTCCAAGTCTGATCAAAGACTGAACCAGGTATTCGTTGTGTCGCCAGAAACATGAACGCAAGAATGACTATATACGTTGTTGGTGCAAGAATCAAATAACAACCGATGACTCCTAAAGATCGTGAAAATGCTCCTAAACAGACATTCAAGTGACAAAGTGTCCTTCAAGGTCCCTCTTCACACATGACCACAGGCCTGCACATGGTTCATAATCAAGTTTGCAGACACCACGATGAAAGGTCTCATCAGTGATAACAATGAGGTGGAGCGCTAACAATAACCTGCTCCTAAACACAAGCGAAACCAAAGAGCTCATCATGGACTTCAGGAAGAAGAACATCATCAACGGGAAACCGGTTGAAAGTGTAACGCTTCAAGTTCCTGGCCATCCACATCTCTGAGGTCATGATCTTCCAGCACATCCAGCTTGGTTAGGGAGGCTCACCAGCACCTCCTCTTTCTTAAGATACTGAGGAAAAACCACCTCTCTACAGTCATTCTGGTGAACATCCTTACCCGCTGTCTGGCATGGGAACTGCTCAGCCTCAGGTCATGGAGACCTCATAGTGCCCGCAGCATTATGAGGTCTCCACTCCCGGCCATCAAAGGCATCCACAGTAAAAACTGTCTGCAAGAGCATGCAGCGTTTTCAAGGATGCTTTCCACCCAGCACATAAACTGTTTACCTTCCTACCATCAGGTAGGCGCTACAGGTGCCTGCAGTCCAAAACCATCAGGCACAGGAACTGTTTTTTCCCCACAGCTGTCTCACTATTGAACTCTACCCCACGCCCTCCCCCCTCCAGAACTTCTATCCTCCTACTACCCTTGCACTACTGACACTTTACCAACACTCATATAGTCTACTGTACATAACCTACTGTACATGTCCTCCTGTATCTAATCTAATCTTCTGACCATAGTAAAAAGCTCCTGTACTACCCCCTGAACTGGGACCTTAACATAATAAAAAAAGACCCTGAGGTAGAAATGCAGTGCATACGTCCAAACTTTCCTGCACCCTAGAGAAAGTTCCTGAGGCGCAAACACAGTTTATTTAAAGAAAAATTGACAAAAGCAAAGCTGAAAATGAAAATTTGATTTTGTAAATAGTTTGAGCACGCCCTGTTTGTGTTGTGCTATTTTATGCTTCTTAGAAGAAGTCAAAGACAAATACACTCCTTAGCTGACTACATGGTTCTGTTTTAAACGTATTGATCGGTTGACGTCCGTGCATAGAGTCGGTTCATGATGGAGGCAGGCAGTAGTCTCAGCAGCGCAGTAGACAGACGGGGGAGAGGGTTCATCATCAGTTCTCACATTAATCCAGGCCATGAGGCAGATTTAATCTACCAAATATCTTAGTGGATTAAAACATAAATACTTAATCCATGCTTGCAGGTGCTCATCAAGGTAGCTATTGACTGTTCAGTGCCATTTTTTTTTTTTTTTTGCAGTGCCTGGGTTTGATATGCGTTTGTTTGCTTCACAAACTTATTTTTTGGGTGAAATATTTCTGTAGAATTTTACAGAAACTAAAGGAACATTTAGATCAGTTTTAAAGGTCATTTCACACAAAGTATAAAATCAACTGTATGTCTGGTTGCTCCTAGCCACAGTGGTACCGTATGTGAAAGCTTTAAGTGCTGAATTAAACCAGTGTGTGTCTGTTAGAATGGTTTTCTGTTTGTGTACTGTATTTACAGTACATATGGTGAATATTTTCAGCTTTTTATTCAGCGCAGTGCTGGTTAGTTTTATCTCACAGTTTGAGTCGAGAGGTTCACCAAAGTCTGCTGCTCAGCACAGAAACCAAAGCAACCAAATTCAGGCACCAAGTGGATTGCATTTGGTTGGGATTAGTTTGTTATCTGTACTGTACAGATGGATTCCACCGTGCACACACACTGAAAATTTTGTCAATTTTCCTTCATGATGTTCTCAAAATTGGCTTCAGCTCGGACACCAGGGACACACAATCCATTATACTGAGCGGCCGATTGTGAACTACATTTGGAAATGTGGCTAATTCTCTTCCTTTTTAAAAGAAAAAAAAATGAAAAAAAACCCTCTTTTAACAGCTCAAATGGAACAGGAACAAACACATCATTAAATCAGCAATGTCCCACTGTCGTTGTCATTATGAAACTCGGTTTGATGCCAGCATATTTCATTAAAAAAACATGCAGCCATACAGGGCCCCTGAGTTCCCTCGGTACGGACGTATGACGCTAATCACGGACACAGTGCACACCAAGCCCGGGGAAAACTGCTCTCTGCTTTAGGAGCACTTTCAAATAATACCATTAAAAAATAATAATTGATGAAGTTGGCTCTGAGCAAAGGCACTGAGCGCTTTAAAAGCTTTCCGTCGTCTTACAATACAATTTCCAAATCAATATTTCATTAACTGGATAGAGGTGCAGTGTTCCTTGTTAATAAAGAAGGTTTGGCTCATCACAGTTTAGCATTAGTGAATTTCAGGCAGGGCGGTGGGTCGTTATGTTCCACCTGGCCTGCACACACATTCAGTACATTCTGTTCTCTCGGTACACACCGTGAGACACACACATATCTGGTCCTTCCTTGATTGTTTCTGTGTTTATGGGCCGTTTTATGACTGGAGGTCTCCAGCGTCGACGGGCTTCAGGTGACTTTCCCAGCGGCAACACCGGGAAACAAACGCGAGCTGTCCTTTGACTTTGGTCCCGACTGAAGTGACAGAGAAGGTGCAGCCTGCCACCACTCCACCAACACGGTAAATGCAGAATGAGATGAGCTCCCAGAAAGACCGTGGAATAAAATGAATGCACATCCAGAGAGAATACTCACGGCTGTAATGACCACATTAACACACAACGAACGAGAAGGTTTCTGGTTTAAGCTCATCTTCACGTATTTCCTGAACATATATTTGACGTTTATTGCAAATCCTCTGACTGATAATGAGCTGTTAGAACATCAGGTAAGTATCTAGTCGTTAACAGACACTGGTCACATGACTCTCTGGTGCTGACACAGATGTTCCTGATTAAAGAACAGAAGAAGCTGCTTGGATCAAGAAAGTCTGCAAGTCCAGTTTCTCTTCTTTCAGCATTTTCAGATACACCTTCACAGATTTATTCCAAAGATTCATTTTATTTTATTTGTCATTTAATAAACAGAGAAAGAGAACAGATAATGTGTAATATCCTCAGCAAAGACAAGCTGGAAGAAGAGGGGGACATAACACTGAGACCGTTCTCTCTGTTACGCATCATTAGGTTAGAAAATGTTTGTTGAATTTTGTTCCATGAATTTCACTTTAATCCAAGGACCTTCTGTTCACAATTTCCAAAGGATCAAGCTTTGGTCCAAAACTTTATTTAACAATATGATATCATCATCCTCCCTATCCTGGCATAGTCAGGTTCATTGTACTTTCATTATGGGGCGTGTTTCAAATGATACAGATAAATAATTTGTGGAAGTGGATCAGCCTCCAACCAGTCAGAGACGTTTTGTCTCCACGGCTCTTGGGTGATGTGCACCACTAGGACTCCGTTACTCTACTGTCCATCCCCACATAAAGCCCCACCCAAACTGATTTGATTGGATCTTTGCCAGAACATTTTCAGGTCGCAACGGGGTGACTCCACACCACAAAAATGTTTTGAGCAGTTAATACTGTGAACATTTGTACACTCCCTGGTCTGTACAGTTACATTATTATTCAAACTAGACTGTTAGCGTATTCTTTGTATTATGTTTATTGCACCAACACTGATGTCTGACTGGTGACAGCTGGAAATTAAATGCGATGCTCATTTTGATGTTCATTTGATTTGACCTGCCCTTGGATCATTTGATTGTCTGTTTTATTTGCTGATGAATTGCTTGTTGCCATGGTAACACTTAGTCAAGGAACAGCTGATTAATGCTTGTGTTCTATCTTCATCTGAGTTAACGGTTGTTTTTACCTTTAGATGTTTTTATGTTTTCTCTACATTATGCTGTCTTGGTGGTCTACGTGTGATGTGATCATTAAAATCCTAGACATGTAGCAGCATCTGTCCTGTGTCTTAAATCATTTTGCTTTTTGCAATGATTTCTGACTTATAATGTAATTAAACTAAATCGAAACCAAAATGTACAACTGACTACCATAGTTTTCTATCATGACATTTCTATACCAAAACATTAACAATTCTAAACAAAAACAGTTGATATTTTTAAATATTTCAGCAGACAGTTGACACATATGACTAAATATTGCAGTTTTTATTTGTTCAATAAGGACAACACACCACGTAAAGAATGAAGAATAAACATCTATCGGTAAAGGTCAAAGATGGCGGCTGTATGACACACGTCATTCACCCTAAGAAGAACAAGCTCTGCACCGACCCAACCTGAAACACTCTGTTAGTTGTATTGTTGGACTGAGATAAGTGCTCTGTTCAGGTTCACAACGGTTCAACCATGGTGGTAGGAGAAGGTGGAGACTGAGTTCTACGAGTAAGCACAACTCTACTTATAGTATTTTTTAGTTTAGTCGATCATTAGCAGTGACGCGTGTTCATGTGCTGGGATGAGCCAGAGACGTCAGTCAGAAAACTTTGACTTATCAAAAAGCGGTTTGCATGTATTGGTGGTAGGACCCGAATGCAGGACAAAGAGGCAGAAAGAGTTGGCAAAAAAAAAAAAAAAAGGTATTTAAAAATTGACAAAACTGAAGACGCTGCAGACGAGGCAAGAAAAGAACTTTAAAACATTGTCCATGACATGACCAGACATTATGGGAAGAAAACAAGAATAAAGACTATGGAGCAAAACTTGACCAAAAGACCAATATGACACATACAAGTACAACATGACAAGTGATAAGTACAACATCACAGAGAACAAAGGCGAGGGCAGGGCTATATATACACACAGGGGACAGAGGGGTGACGAGACACAGGTGACACAAATCAAGACAGAACACAAGGAGAAACCAATGACCTAATCAGAGAGGGGAAAACACAGGGAGTAACACAAAACAGGAAATCAAGAACTTAACAAAATAAAACAGGAAACAGAAACCCAGGAAAACTAATCACAAAATCCTGACAGTAGAAGTTCAAGGATAAAGGTTGGGCACAGCAGTGTAGTTGAAATGCATTCTGGGATATTTGGACTGTACTTGGTTGGATGGTGCTGTGAATCTGAAGAGTATTTGGGCAGCGAAATGATGGTGTTTCACAAGAAGAACACATACTGATAAACGACCCTTATTTTTGGGCAGTCACCAAACTTTTTAAGCAGTTTTTATCAGATTTAAGCAGTGGTTCTGTTCTTGTAAGCGTTGAAATTGTAGCTTTTTCACCTTTCCTTGTTTGGGGCCTGGTCTTGTTAGCCCAAATTAACTGCCATGGGGTGTTTCCAGAGTGGTGAGACTGGCTTAGGACCTAGGTAACAATCAATATCATTCATAGTTTTGTCCTCCATGTTCCCATATTCAAGTGTGACAATTGTAAAGGCTTATTTAAAGGTTTGTTTTGTGCCTTTATTGAATTAGAGGAGAAGAAACAGGAAGTAATGGGGCCCCGCTCAACCAGGCGGGTCAAAGTATTTTACTCAGAGCACCAGCTTCTTGAGTTGAGTGCAACATAAAACTACTTCCACTGTTCATTTGGAACATTGTATCTTTCAAAGTGTTCAGAAGCAGAGATCTGACTTTTTACTGACTGTGAACGCCATCCTGGTGGAGATGAAGCAGAAACACTTCTTTGTACCTGTGTGTGTGTGTGTCTTGGTGTTTGTCATTCAACGCTGCGTGCCCCGGACGTTTGATTAACTGTTGTGATGGAAAATTAGAATGCAGACGCACAGTATCAGAATTACCCAAAGTCAGTTTTACTGTAACAGTCTTTAACGGTGCTTCTTCCCTTCGTGCACGGCACTGCTCCGAGCTGTGAGCTGCAGCATGCGTGACGAATTGCAATATTGGAACTCATCTTGATGAATTGAAAGACATGCAGCGCACACACCCAGCAGGACTGCGTGAGATTGGTTTCTGTGTCTCTGGGTTTCATGCGGGATGTGATCCGTCAGACGAGTCTGCAGACATGCGAAGGGAAGTTGTCCTCTGCGCACCGTGAAGCGTGACTCTCAGGCTCTGAGCTGCCGAAGCCTCCGACGTGAACGTGGGTGAAGTCAGACGTGATGCAACAGTGACACCCAGTGCACGGAACATGCAGGAGGCCACATACCACCGAGCATGTACTTCATGTGGGCCATGAAGAACACAGAAATTACAAATAACGTGGAAGTTTTACAGTAACGTTACAGTAACGATACAGTAACGATTTCCAATTTAAATACCCAGTCCTATTAATATGAGGCCTCAGCATTTGGAGAATGGGATAAAAAGGCTTAACACTGGGTTGAATGTTAATCACCAACCTCCTCACGATCAGAGCTTTCACCCAGAGCAGCACTTACCATCTGTCTTCAACCCCTGCATGCTTTAACTTTGGCTGCTTTAGCGGCAGCATCAACTTAATTTCCCAACAGTGATCAATTAAACTTCATCTTTTTAACTCTTGCCCTCAGCGGCTTCTGTTCTCTATTTTAAAGGCTCTGCCACACAATGGTGATGGCATATCAGGGACAGACAGAAGCTATGTAGTTACCAGGTGCTCCACGGGGAGAGGTTTCTTTGAAATAGAGTTCAGTCCATCTCTCCTTGCACAGTCAGTCACAGCCGTCCAGACCAGTGCTCCAGTCCATCACAAGAGATGGACAGTCTGTCCCTTACAGGCTGCTGCTTATTCTGTGACCCTGTTCTCATTGTGTAAGAACAAATGAAGTTAATATATCTTAGCTCCAGGAAGTCCGGGTCTCTCCGGCAGTCTCAGTTCTCAGCCCCCACCCTCCCCATCTTTTTATTCCTCATCCATCTTTCATTACGGGACCACGGGGACAAGGAGCCGAAGCTTCCTGAGATGTTCCCCTACCCTGAGTCTCACTCTCTGGGTTCTTCTGAACACCAACATCCATCTATGCATTCCACCTCCCTCATCCCTTCATCTTTTCTCCCTCACGTCATGTCTACCAATAAACATCCTAGCAACAATTAGGTCTTTGCTGAGTGTAGAAATATGCAGACAGGACCTGAGAGAAACAGATGGAGGGATGAAGGGGCCATGTTCAGAACGTTTATGCTCCTTGTTCCCCTGGTTCTTGTGATGAAAGAGGGAAAAAGGAGGCAGAGATAACAGGGATACGGGAGGGTGGGGGTCGAGAACTGAGACGAACAGAAAGCGTTTAAGACACACATGAAATTATTCACCTCCAAGTTCACCTCCAATATCTTTGTATTTCCCAGACTTACCTATAAAGATTTGTCCTGACCGTCTCTCTCTCTGTTCATCTCAGTTCTCAGCTCATCCCCCTTTTTTCAGGGGGGGCAAGGAGCCGAAGCTTCCCCACATGTACCCCGTGCTCTGAGCCTCACTCCTGGGGTTCCTCTACCATCATCCACTGACACATTCCCATCACACCTTCCCTTCAACCNCCCCCCCACCTTCGTTATCAATCCCCTTCAACCCCTCTCATCCCTCCATCCATTTCTGTCTACTGATAAACTCATCATCATTCGTAGTCATAGTTAAGTGCAGGAAATCAAACAACATATCATGTGCTCTTGTTCCCGAACCAAAGCTATAATAATTTTATATAAGGAAGAAAAGAATGGTATCCTGTCCGGCCCGGGAACACTTGTGTCTGTCTTCATTTTTATGAAAGCACATTTAAAATGCAGCAGTTGGCAGCGCGTGAAGGATGGCACCGCTTGAACATCTGTTTTTGTCACATTTGTGGATGCCTTCGAGGAGGGAATGTCCAAAAAAACGTCAACGCAATTTGTGAAATTCATTACGTCTCACTTGTTGTCTGCGACAGCGGGCGCTTTGCCTCGGCTATGATTAGGATCATGTTAAGCAGATGTAAACACTTTTTTGCCTTCGGGAGAATCAGACAACTTGTTGTTCAGATGAAGCATAGTGAAGTAACGTGCAACCTGAGACAAGTGGGAGATAGATGAACGGATGGATGGACAGTGGAGAAGTGGAGAAGGCCGGTCTGAGAGGTTTCGTTTTTCAGTTGAGAGGAATTCAAGGTGACCAACCTGAATGTGCACTTTTTTTTCCTTTTTTTTTGCAGCCTGCAGGGAATATTTCATGCTCAAAAGATTGGAAGTGGAGCATCCTTCAGGTTGAAAAGTGAGGAAGAAGTGCATTAAAAAGTCTCTCTGTTGTTAACTCCTGAAACAAATGAACTGCACCGCCACGACGGAGAAGCTCATCCACGTCTGCCTCTGCTACTGTCTTCCCTTACTCTGCTTTAAAAACAGATGCGTCCCTGTCACAGAGATAAAGACCGTGAGGATTTTTTTATTTCTGTGAAAAGAGGTGAATGCAGCTTCACTGGAGGCTGTCCAGAGAGCTAACAAAGTGTTTTGTGTCTGGATTTGTTTCTCAAGGGCAAAGCATCCAGCGCCGGGCCAGCGGGCCGCCTGCTCTGTGGTGTTTGTGCCGAAGATTTCATTTGGGAGCTAACACTATTTTGCGGCTGTCGTTCTCTGAACACCGCAGCCGCAGAGAGACAGAGAGAGAAAAAATGGAAAAGTTAAAAGGAAATGAATAACGCCCCAAGGCACTCCCCACACAACTGGCTTCTGATTTCTATTTGTTTCTCAATCCGAGGCTCCGCTGGGCCGCCCGCCACATTGACCGACAACCGACATTAAAAACAAATGAAAGGAAGCGTCACGGCTTCCCATTCTTTCATCCAGGTGTGTGTATGTGTGTGAGCAGCCCTGGGGTTGTGTGGTGCTTGTGTACAGAGTGTTTTCAATGCACAATTTCACCCGTCATGAATAATAAACTCCAGACTATTTGAATCTTTCCTCAAGTTAATTCCCGACGCTGGTGGCACGTTTTTCTTGTCTTGTTGCCGGATGAGCTCATGCTTGGAAAGAGACGTGATACATAATTCACTTCGTGTAACCACTGAACTCCACCACAACATCCCTGTGGAGGGGCGGCGGGTTGTGTGGGGGGCAGAGTAGCCGGAGAGGAGCATAGTTTCTCATTTGTGTTCATTTATTTATGCGAGAAAGTAAATGTTTTACCACACCAGTCACTTTTTGACACACGATATTTGGATTCCAGAAGCTGTGTTTTGCATGTAGTTAGAATAAGTATGCATGCGCTGGTTGAGGAAGGAAATGTCTGCATGCGAACCCTTGCTGGGGAAGATAAATTAACAAGAGTGTGTTTGCTGGTAAATGTGTGAGAGTCAGATGGAAATTGTACTTGCACAGGCAGAGGCAGAGGGGAACTACTCCTTTAAACATGAGGTTTCTATAACAATCCCAACTCTGTACTCACTTCTTCCACCATCGAGGCATGCCAGTACAGGTGGGCTCTTTGAGTAATCATGCAGGACGTCTGATGTTACTTTTAGTTTTTGATTGGCGACACAGTGGCGTGGTGGTTAGCACTGATGCCTCACAGCAAGAAGGTTCTGGGTTTGAACCGACCGGCTGGTCCCATCGTCCAAAGACATGCTCCTTAGGTTAATTGGTGATTCTAAGTTGGCCATAGGTGAGCAATGGTTGGCGACTGGCGCCCTGTACAGAGTGTACCCTGCCTCTTTCCCAGTGACACCCAGGATAGGCTCCGGCCCCTCTGCAACCCTCCAGAGGACAAGCAGCTACGGAAAATTAATAAATGATTGAATGTTGCAAGTAAACACCATCTGCAGAGCTTAGGAAGAATTTACTCAATGTTCCTGAACGTATCATTGCTGACTTTCTGGACCAGTTTAATCATCCAGGGAGTCAAACAAGAAAGGCTCTTCATCTGCAGCCAACACACTCTTGTGTTATTGTACTGTCATTGTAAAGATTAAAGGAATTTAAAGGCGCTTGGCTCAAAGGATTCCCTCTAACAGAAGAAGCAACTTCTCCATTACTCTCTGTTCATCTTTTAATTAACAGTTTTATTCACAAATGCATGGATAGCAGCAGAGAAGAAACTAGAGAAGCCTCCACAAAAGTGAGTTTGTCACTCCATATTTTCAAGACTCCAGATTTCAAGGGCCGGAACTAGCCTGAACCTTCTTCTCCTGCACAGATGAAATGCTTCAGTGGTTCAGCATTTCTTTGGAGCGCCTTTATAAGCTTCGACAATCTTGGAATTGGACAATCGTTCTCCTTGAACCCAGAACCAGAGGTGCAGATGGCAGTCAAAAAAGATCTCTGTGGCTCTGGAGCTTGGACAGTGGAAAATCATGTCCAGTATGACTGGCCAGCTCAGTATTAACTTATCATAGAGATATTAGCATCTTTGTATAAGTAGCAGCATCATGTTTGAGAGAAATCAGAATCAGTGTTCATTGTACCAGAGAGCATTGATGATTTCTGTACAATGAGCACACACTGTATCCTGGTTACAATCATTTAATAAATACATTTAAAGGAATGTGTTTAGAGGTTATATGTTACTGTAAAAAAAAAAAGAAAGTTAAAAATCCAGTATGGTTTTATCAGCCGGAAGAACATGTCTTTATTTGTTCTAGTAAACTGTAATTATTTAATATCACTCTTGCTGCTTTCTGCTTGTTTGTACTCTGTAAAGAATGAGAGGTAACAAGGTAGTCTGGTTAAGAAAAGAGAGGCAGAACGGAAGAAGGGAGGAAAAAAGGAAGAAGATGAAGCCTTTTGCTCTTTTCAGAAGTCGGTGCTGTTTTGTGCTGTGGGACCGAGGCGGCCTCCAACCTGAGATTGAGGGCACTTGTCTGCTGAAATTGGGGCCAGCAGATGGCATTTTATTTGGAAATGCACTCAAAGCTGCTCGGCGCTGACAAGGGCTTTGGAGGGATGTGGTGACAGGCAGACACACAAACTGGATCACTCACATCAGGAAACAAGAAACTAAAGGCCAATTAGGAACAGCAGAGACCAAAGCTCTGGGCCTCGACGGCACTGAGACACTGCGACCTTTCAGAAAATACAAATTCCCACAAAGGACGTGCTTTCATGTCTCCCCCCGAGTTTGTTCTCCTAAGGATGTATTCTTTCCCCTTAAATTTAATTCATTAGGAGAATAATGGACAATAGGGATGAGTGTGAGGCTGAGAGAATCAACAGAAAATGCAAATATTAAATAGATGAAGACATGAAAGATGCCACGTGAAGCGGACATAATTCTGTAGATAAGAAAGCGAAGCCAACAAAGCCAATGGAAAAAACAGCAAATTAAACAAATATGCAAACAGTCCAAAGATTGAACACATTGACAGGAGTTTCTTGTTTAAAGGAGACAATAATCTCATTTATAAACATAGTATTTTTCCTCTTTTCCTCAGACTGAGGCCTCCGAGCCCAGCCAGTCACTTCCAGCTCATTGTTTCCTGCGTTTCCAGCTCTGAGGAAATCTGCGGGCCGGTTTCTGAAGTGAAGGGATGAGGAACAGCGATGCTGACAGGTTCGCACTCGGGGGAGGAGTTGTGGTGACTGCTGTCGCCCTAACACAGCCACCAAACTCGTCACAGTGAGGCAGTGACAGCATGACGGGCACACACTTAGGGCTCTATTTTCGCTCCGGCGCGTGGGACCAAAACATTTTTTTTCCTGAGCAGCAGTGGCATGTTTTCCTACACCTACGCCTGTTTGCTGTTTTAGTGGCTTGCTGAGTGCTGCAGCGCAGAACCAGAGGCACAGTGGAAAAAGTGTCACTGGCAAGCAAGTGGAAAACTGCATCTTTAACATGTCAGATTGTACCGGAGTTTGTTCTAGACACTATTCACCAAAATTGCTAAAGGAAGGAAAAAAAATGAAGTTTGTCAACTTGATTCTGAATGTCAGAAAGGTGGCGGAGCTTATCGTCAGCTTGAGGAGAAACCATCCGAGTCACGCGTCACTCTTCATCAACGACACAGCTGTGGAGTGTGTCATAAGTTCCT
>JASGAT010394012.1:0-15144 GCA_030220025.1 Chelon auratus | reverse complement strand
TGCCCTTGAGCAAGGCACCTAACCCCTCACTGCTCCCCGAGCGCCGCTGCATGGTAGCTCACTGCTCCGGGTTAGTGTGTGCTTCACCTCACTGTGTGCTTTGTCACTAATTCACTAATTCACGGTTGCAGAGACCAAATTCCTTGTATACACAAGTATACTTGGCCGACAGACACTTAATTAATTAATTAATTAATTAATTACTAGTCATGGAAGACACAAAAACATGTCAACAGCTAACTATTAGCTGAACGTTGGACATGTCTCTGCAAAACCAGAGTCATTATTCTGCATTATTCACCTTTGAAATGCTTGAAATGATTTTTTGGAAACTGGCTGCAGGGATCTGCTGCTGTTTAGCTGAAAGTGATGTCCAGTACAAAAAGGCTGCGCTTCAAAGTCGCTGGGAGCTAGGGGTTGCACCGACTAGTTGACTTCACTGCAACAATGGATGCCTCCCAGTGGGTCGTTGCAGCAAACTAGTAGTGGTTCAGCCTATTCTACTGTGACATGTCAGACCTGAAATACAACGACTGCACTCATCTGAAAAGGGTAACGCTTACGCTAGCAGAGGAACGGTCCAAATCCTCTGGACGGCAGTCAGTTAACAACTTCACCAAACGTCCTGTGGTAACAGAGAGAAGGAGGCTGCACATCTACTATTTGATAAAGTTATTAGACCTTTAGCTGCAGGACACAGAGAAGCCTTAGGATATATACTGCATTAATAAGCTCTGTTGTGTTCTCTATTAGTTGACATTGTTGCTGTGGTTGTTGAGGGCGTTTTTTTTTGTCCTTGATGTCAATGAATGCACCACGTAAGAAACGGAAGTTATGGTAGAGCTTGCCGAACGAGAGATGCATATTATTAGTGTCTGACTAACAGTGTTTATGGTGTTAACATGGTCTACAGTAGACATTAGCCCGCGTTCAAGATTCAATAAACTTGCAGAAAAGCCTCCGTAGCTTTTTTTGTGTAAGACGCTATGATATGTATTTTCACCACATATTAGTCGGATTAAAAAATCCAAAGTCATTCAACTCCTAATGGGAGTACTGATTGACTTGTAGCTTCTGTTAAACCATTCATTTTGTATGAAGATAGAAGTCTGTGCAGGTTATTTGGAACTAGAGTAGGATAATCATCTCTTCATGGGTTTGTACAAGTCTATTGTCGCATTCAAACGCTGGAAGCACACCATTGTCTAAAATACTACAGACTTAAGGAGCCTTTCCCAAGACAAGAAGAACCAGGGCCAAGCAAAAAGTACACTGATATGTGTGGTTGTCTGCTTCATAGATTTGAAGGTGAATTTCTATTTTTTTTAGCAGATTTTTTTTTTTTTTTTACCATAACAGCATGATCAAACACTTCATCTGGTAACTTTCCACTCTGCTACGTGTCTGGAATAGAATCTGACAGCACTGAAGCTCGATGCCCAGTCCACTAACTGCAGCCAGATAATGGCTCAGAGCAGGAAGACGTCATCCGGGACAAAAACCAGCCTCCTCGTTACCGACTTCTCCTGATTGAAATGTCAAAACTACAACAAAGTCCCCTTCCAGACCGCTCGGTCAAAGCCGAAACTTTGGACCGAAGGCCCGCAGCGGAACATCAAGTCGCCGGCGCCCTGCAGCTTCCTCAGCAAAGACAGAGCAATTATTTGGAATTAAATCCCATCTACTGTTCAGCCAGCAGCGAGAACAAGGTATGGTCTGACAGGCGGTCCACTGGGAAAAGCATAGAAGAGCTGTAGAGGGAATCTACCATCCTTTCCAGTCCACACCAGTCTTTTATCATTAACCTTTGAGAATGTCGACTTTTAACAAGCTCACTTCTCTCCCTACTGCTCTGCTGCTGCTGTTTAAAGTCTTAGTTAAGCCGACAGGTGAGGGAAGGGTTTGATTCTTCACACAGGGTTTGTACGGTATATAATATACTATATATATATATATATATAAAATATAGACAGAGCTGAATATTTCTACCTGACAACAGTAAAGGTCTTCACTGTAATGGCTGTTTGAGCAGGGAGAGCGTTTTCTGAATCACAAGACACATCATGTATTTCTTTAGGAAAACTGCTTTAAGAGATTATCCGGTGCATAGAGTCGCTACAGAACCTGCCGACCTCTACATGCGAGCTGCAGAGAATATGCTTTTTGTCACCATGCAGCCCTGCACTGCTTCCTCGAAACACCTCATGACTTTTCCAACTATTTCTAACTGCTTGAACTTTCAGACATGTTCCAGGGCAACAAGAAGAAAATATATCTGCCACAATCAAATATGAGGAACAATAAGGTGAGGTAAGGTGTTATGTTATTAAAACTGTAGCCTCAGCCCCGTCCTTTAATCTCTGCTGAAGCCTTTCCTAAAGCCGTCTTTATCTTCTGCACTGAGATGAGTTTTAAATCTTCACCATCACGCGCCGCAAAGCCCAACAATTTAAAGGGAGGCGAGGCCGGACTGACCTGAGAGCAGCCGAGCCGAGTTCACGGCTCAGTTTAATCACTTGATCATAAACTTTTCAAAGTGCTTTGCAGATAAAAAATAAAAAAGTATTCCCCTCGGGGTATGTGCAAGACTGTACTGTACGTCCAATTAGTTTGGATGGAGTTAACTTTTGGCATAAATATAGCGAGAAGATTGCATTTCATATCGCTAGAACTCTCTGTAGACCCTCCATCCACTGATTCTCTGACAGCTGCGTACTGAGGCTCATCTCCCAGGGTGCATTGCAGTGACAACAAACAAGACCCTGCAGCGTAATTGGGAAAAAAATCAGGAAACAAACTGTGACAAGAAACAAAAGTATAAAATAAAAGTTGCTGCGTACCTTGATTCTCTGCACAAGAACATACGTGTCTGTATGAAGCGAGTAAATTTCCACCCTGTGATCAAGGCTCACTGTGCAGAGGCTGCAGGTGTTTGACACTCAATGAGCAGGTACTCTATTTACCTGACAGTATGAAGAATATCCCGGAAACGAAGGCGAGGATGGTGCGCTGCGGACGGATGTGTCCGATGTTGCTGATGACGAAGGCGGTGAAGACGAAGAGCAGGGAGACCATGGGGAAGGGAGTGGCTGTTCGAACCATTTCTGGAGGAAGAGATGGTAGAAGAAAATTATAATGCAGCAAACATTCATTCATTCATTCATTTTCTGTAACTGCTTGTCCTCTGGAGGGTTGTGGGGGCGTTGCATGTTCTCCCTGTGTCTGCGTGGGTTCTCTCCAGGTACTCCAACTTCCTCCTACAGTCCAAAGACATGCTGGTTAGGTTCATTGGTGATTCTAAATTGGCCATAGGTGTGAGTGTCTCTCTGTGTTAGCCCTGGGATAGACTGGAGACCTGTCCAGGATGGACCCCCCCTCTAGACCAATGACAGCTGGGATAGGCTCCAGCCCCCCTCCCTCCACGACCCTCCAGAGGACAAGCAGTTACAGTCTAAGCCATGAGCAGTCTAAGTGTACCCAGACATTTTTACTGTGTACTCATATGCAGAGTTGTGCAGTAGCTGGCTGCGTGTCGAGCTGAGTAAGGCCTATGATTTATTCAGGAACCTCTCCCACTGAGGCGCTGCAGAGTTATGACTTGTGTGCCCACCTGAGGACATTTATCTAGCGTTAAACGGACCACATGTGTCCCCCTCCTCTCCGCCCCCCTCGGGCGTCTCCAACAACAGCGTGCGCTTTACTTCAAAGAGACAGAACAAACCGCGGAGGGAGGGGGGACACTTTGAGGCCGGTTCATAGAGTCAACACCTTAAATCATTAAAAGAGCTCAGAGACAAAAACAGCTCCGTGGGGATCCTCGCTGAGCTCTCAGAATTCATCTACAGATCGACTGAAGGAAAAAAAAAATGTTTTCAGTACTCTAACAGTTCTTAAATATAAATTTTTCACGGGGGCTCGGTGGTTTGCGGTGGGATTGTAAGATGATACCTTGAATTACAAATGCATTTTGGTGCAAGCAAAACAAAACAGCGTTAAGCTCATGTTTTGCAACCTTCCTTTAGATTTCAGACACTTCTAAGCTGGTGGAGCCAGAATGAATTCTTATCACAATATGAGTCTGTAAACTAGCACGCAATTGGATAGTCATCCAACCAATCAGAGCAACGAGGAACGTGACACTAAGAGATTAAGTATTTTCTATCCTTTAGCCTTTATCAGTATCTTTTACAACAGACGAGACAGAGGACTGTAAAGAGGTCGCTTCTCTGACGTCAACTGTTTCATTTGTGAACAAATTCAGCTCCCCAACGCTCACATGACCTGTATGACACCACATAAAGCCCCGCCCCAATCATCTGATTGGTCCGCAGACATTTTCCGGGGCGTAATCGATTCCCAGCGGAGACACTTCACTACAACAGTGTTTGATTTTTAGAATGTGATGTATGCAGAAAAACAGAGTTGGCAGGTGAGGGGCCGAAGCTGTTGTGAAAGTAGACTTTTTCAGATTAAGAAATATGTCAGTTAGAGACACGAGTCGCGTTTAGGGATCGTTCAGGACACATTTGGTTTGTGCATTTCAATCACTGACTATACAGAAAGATAGGAGAAACCTAGAAGAAAGAGTCGTAGTGAAGCTCAGCGCGGTGTCTCCGGTAGTCGCCATCTTGTCGGTGCCTGCCTCCAACTAACTCAAGGCCAGTTCAAAAAAAGGGCAAAGAGGTGGAGCGTGAGTGGAGCTGGGCCAGACAGCTAACAACCTGTCACTGAAAGCAGCCAGGCGCTTGATATAATTTGACAACGTGAGTTCTTCAAAGTTCTCTAAAAGTCTTCCCCGTGCAGTCGTCATGAACGGAGAACGCACTAGGCTGTAAACATATTTATTTAGACTGACTGACACGTGGAGCCAGTCAGTTGGCATTCGAGGAGCTTTTTAAGCCTCAAGGTGTTAGCTTAATTTTTATGCCTCAGAGGTTACAGCTTGCCGAGGATTTTACTGCAGCTGCTCTCCTGCCAGTTTTAGTTTCCTGACTAAAGCCCAAGAGGAATGCCAACGTTTCCCACTGGAAGGCAAAAAGTTTTTAGTCAACTCTGAGCGACATGGATGTCAGCAAGTTTTGTTTCCAAGTTCTAAAGAGAGAGGCTGCGTTCAGGCTGCGTTGAATAAATAATAAGACCGGAGTCTCTCTGGTGGGAACTGCCGGGTTAATCAAACCATTTGGCTTGAGTCGTCGTCTGATCGCTGTAGATTTGAATTACAACAAAATGGCCGCTGCTGTCGGAGAAGCGAGATGTTTAGAGTCTGCCATCGTGTCTGCAAGAGATACTGGCAGCGAAATAACTTTAAAGACGAACAGTTAACGGTGATTAAGGCGTTTCTCTAGAATGCCTCACATACTTCCACTCTACTGTGTCCAGCTGGCACGCATGTTTATGAAATGTTGAAGCTGAAGAAGTCCAGTGGTAGCGTGAGAGTTGGAAAACACAAATAAATGAGTATAAAGTGTATAATCCAACCTTTCTTTGTGTGGTGAAAGTATTAATACAGTCTATGAGCCCAAAGCATGTGGAGCGCCCCCTGGTGGCTGGCTGCAGTATCAGTCATAAGCCCCGCCCCCCCCCTCCAATCGCGTGTTACCAGACTCATATTCTGATAAGAACTGAGTTTGGCCACTGAAGTAGGAATATTAATTTCCTTAATTTCGTACCTGTACAATGAGAATAAAGACATTCTATTCTATTCTAATATTGTCATTTTCATAAAAAGAGTAAACAGGTGAATATTTTGTGCAGACAAAGCAACTGAGAAGAATACTTCTAAATGCACATGAAGCCACATTTTAACCATATTATCCTGTAAACAGGTACGGCTTTAAAGTACGGACGTGACTCACTGAGAATGTTGGCCGTGTTTTCTGTCGTGATCTCTATCTCTGGCTCCGTGAAGTACTCTGATGGGACACATCTGCCCTTCTCAGGTCCTGGGGGGAGGAAGGAAAAAATAAAATAAATAAATAAATAAATAAAAAACGAACAAAGTGAGAAAGAAAGAGTGAAGAAGAAAAAGAAAGAGGAGACGAGTAGGACAGTTGATTAGTTGCACTGATTGGGGTCAGAAACAATGCGGAAGCGTACACATTTTGGAAACAAAACTGAGACCAACGGACATGAGAGGAAGAGGAAGGGAACGACGGAAGGGGCAAATAAGAAAAGAGGTGAAAGCGAAATAACAGATGGTGAAAATACAACAGGAGCAGGGAGACGGAGGATAGAAGTGAGAGAAAAAGTGAATTAGAGGCAGAGACAGATGGAGGTCAGGGGGTTCAGGGGAAAACAAGCTCTGAGCCGAGAGAGAGAGGGAAAGGGAAAGAGGAGCTGAATGGAGACGCAATGATTAACCTCGAACTGTAGGCACAGAGACGGAGGGAGAGGACGCACACATTCATATAATGTATATAAATATATAAATATATATACACACTTCAGAATATATCAACACAATGATGCACACATGTACAGATGAATGTGATCTCTCTCCTCCCTCTCTCTCCCACACACTCTTGGCCGTTCCAAATGCCACCAGCGTTTTCCCTCCTCTGACCTTTTGTACCAGGCGCCAGACAACAGGGAAACACAAACATGGCCGCCCTCCCCAGAGCATCGCCATCATGACCCCGACACACACACACAGCGACAGCGGTAAGGACATATTATTTGTTTCCACACACACACACACACACTTCCGCTTCTGCTGTTTGTTTGTTTGTTGGTGTGTGAATGAATGAACAACAGAACACTTTTTGGCTTTTTTGCTTCAGCGCATCCATCCAGGTTCTTCACAGACTATTATATTCACACATCAGATCATGCGCTACTACCTAAAAAGAATAATTATTAATTTAACAAACGTAACAAGATTTCCAAACTTATTTTTTGGGGATTTTGTGTCTTTTGTGTCGCATTCAGGACTGTAGCCTCAGTTTTTGCAGCGAGAAGCGCGGCAGAAACGCGACTGAGGTGTTACCTAGGTGTTATGGCTCAAGTCTGGGCGAAGAGGTTGCACTTGAACGCATCGCAAAGAATACAGCCGTGTCCAGCTAGCATGCACGTTTATGAAATGTTTTTTTTTTTTTTTTCATTTGAGATCATAGACTGTATAAAAAGTGGACGCCATGACAGCTCCTCAAAAGTGAAGCCCAAACATAGACGGTAAAAAGATGGACGGCGGAACTGCATGTTAGTGGATGGCATCAAATATATATTTTTTTAGGTAGTTAATATAATGTTGATGAACGTTCAAGTGTCAATTTTTTGGATAAGTTTATTTGATGCTATAGAAACAGGATGTGACATAATGGTGACCACCAGTTGCCATGCCAACTGCTCGGTAAAGCAGTACCATGGGACTGCAAGCAATGTAAAAAAAATAATAAATATATATATATATATATATATATATAAATTTATGAAAGTCCAGTGTATAATCCAACATTTCCTTGAAACTGGTGGAGGTAGAGCAGAGCGTAGTATTAATTAAATGAAAATGCGAGTGAGTCTGGAGGAAGTGTGGGCGGGGCATCAATATCACGGCTCCACGTGGCTCCGCCCTCAGACCGTACTGATCAGACTCTGGATCCAAAGTCACAAGATGGCGGCGCATGTATTCCTGGGAAAATAGCGTCAGTTTGGGCTAATGAGAAGAAGTGGAGATGTATTGTCCATATTTATATACGGTCTATGCGCTCAAAGCATGCAGTGCTCCCCCTGGTGGCTGGCTGCAGTATCAGTCATAAGCCCCGCCCCATGACCAACCACCCTAACCAACCAACCAAACACATACACTACCTCCCACACCAACAAACAGACTACTGTGTTCTTTGCACCAGTTTTAATACAGACTATTTATATATAATATTACTAATATTACTGCGTCTTAATATTCATTTCTTATATTACCTTTATTTTTTTCTATGTTTATGACATGTAGCTGCTTACAAGAGATGCTGCCCAACGAGATCTCGTAGCTCCTTCTTCTTTTTCTTCACTACACTATCTTCACATCGTCATGCACACCGGGCTCAATCTGATCATTTTTTTTTTCAGTTTTCCACCCAGCTTTCATCCTGACAGTTGTGGTAAGCAGCCACACTTTGACAAAAGAATTTGTGATTGTGAATCGCAGAGCGAAAACGCCGTGAAAATGGACCAGCAGGATTCTGGGCAGGGGGGTTGAGGGGGATTGTCACACTCCAATAAACAAATCTAGTGTGAAAATGTCCTGGTGTCACGCTGCGCTGTGGTTTCCTTAGCTCGTAAAGAGAGATCTGTTCTGGATAACATCAAAATACAAAGAGGGATTTCCAAAAAAAACTAAATTAATAAATAATCTTGTACCTGGAACGTTTAGAAAATACTAACCTGCCACGAAGCAGACTCTCCAGAGGCCGGAGTGCAGCGCCATCTTGACCTCGGTGGTCTGGTTCTGCTGCAGGATGATGCCTTCCTCCATCAGCAGCCAGTAGTCCGTCGACACGGCGACGCCCACCAGCAACAAACCACAGGCCCCGAAAACTGAGGAGAGCAGCGTCAGAGCCCTCGTACTGAACGAACTCATCTGAGGAGCAAAGAGGAGGTGATGGGAGAGATCAGTGCAGGCCGTGGTCGGTCCAGGGACAAAACACTCAAGTCCTAAATGGACACACGGAGCATTTTAGTTTAGTTTACTTAAAGATTTGTGTGGAAAGAGAAGAAAGAGAAGAGGTGACAGGAGGACGGAGAGACATTGATTTAATTTATTGATTTTTTCATTTTTAAAATATGCACAAGCGGAGCAGGGAGCCGCGGATACGAGGGCGGGGGGGTTGATTTTAATCCATCTTGACTTTCATTGACTTCAGCTGTTAAATATGAATGAATGACTGTGCCGACCAGAGAGAGAGAGAGAGAGAGAGGCTGAAAGGAAAAGGGAGGAGGTGGAGAACTTTGGAAGGACTGAACGTCAGGAAAGACAAGAACACAGAGATGGAACCTGATCATAAACAAGATGGAATTCTGTGAGTTCAGACGAGCCGGCACCGAGCAAGATCACCTTCAACAAAGACATGTTGAAGGATGTTAAGACGAATCCCAGATGTGTTGAAGTCTTCAAACAAACTCTCGGCGTGACGCAAATCAAACAAAAACGACGCTCTGACACACGAGGGACGGCGCGTTGTCACCGGCAAGGGACGTAAACATTTAAAAGACAGAGTCCACCCTAGGGACGGAACAAAATGTTGAGTTTCTTCTCATCACGGTGGAAAAACAAGAAGAAGGAGGAGGCGGAGGAGGAGGTATTTAATGCAAACAGCTGGGAGAATTCCCTCATGAATAAAAATCAGGCAAAATCAGAAAACAAGCTCAAACTGTAAGTGAACAGATGGTGGAAGAGTTTACGTTGCGCCTTTCAAAATGAACAGGAGCTCATTAATCAACGAATCTGTCAGAACGTCTGATAATTAACCATCCACAGCACGAGTCGTCAATTAAACATGATACACAGGATACATGAGAAAAGTACCAATACTCTCTGGTTTAAATGTTTTTAATCTGTAGTGAAGTTGTAGTTGCATGCACGGTGACGGTGCTGCAGGTTTGTCAGGCTTCCTGGTGGCGTGCAGTGCAGCTTGAGCCTCACTAGGTGGCAGAAACGCTGCCTCTGCCTCGCGCCTGCACGGCTTCAACTGTTGCCGCTCTGAGAGAAACATCTTCAGACAGACAGCGCCTCATCCATCCAGTCAAAATGGAGGTCACAGTCACCACGCCGCCGTGGATCCCCTCCTCTCCTCCCAAAAAAACTAAACGCAGACACAGAACGCCGCTCTGCGTGGTCAGAGAAGAGACAGAAAACAACCTCTTCTCCATCCATCACCGTCAGACATCTGTCTCCGAGTGATCTCCTTTCACATGGACATCATTTAGTCCACAGAAATAACCTGCCACGAGCCTGCGTCACATGATAGTAAGTGACAGGCCGCCTGCAGCAGAGTGCGCGGTGTTAATTAAAGCTGAAGTCGAATCACGTTAATACAGTTCAATAAAACGTGCCGCGGGCTGTTACGTGCATTTATGAAAAACAAATGACACGGTGGCGGCGGCGGTGGTGCCGGTGAACGGGCCACGACGGGGCCCGCTGAGATTCTAGGCTCGGTTAACGCGCAGATAATCACTGCTTGTGTCTGAGCTGAACTGTGATATTTGTTTTGTCATTGTTTGCCTCCTGCAGTGTTTTAGGTTATTTATATATTGAGGCAGCTCACAGATGGCGTCTTATGTGCAGAGTAATGTGCTATAGACGCTTTTTAGCTGAGGGGAGAAAAGCCGAGGCCCTTCCTTCTGGAGACGCTTTAAAAAGGGATCGTCTCTTTTTGAGGTTCTAGGGGAGGTGTTATCTGACGTTAAAGTGTCTGTAGAGACTTAAAATAAAACTTGGACACACTTTAAAAAGAAGGGTTCTTTGTTTTTTAACCTTCTATATGCGTATTTGATTACAATGATATTTCTATACATGAATTATGCTAGAGATTTATTTATGTGTATTTATTATCATGTTGAGAGCACAAACGTGTTTCTTTTGTATTGTCATCGTTGTGAGATCAGGTGGCTTCAAGCCCAACTGGGCGGTTTTGAATTTTAATTTTCAGGTAAAGCTGATTTGAAACAAAAACCAAGTTCTTCCTGAGTCATTAAGTTCTTTTGTTTGCTGCAGAGAGCATGGCCTGCTCTGCAAAGTTCAAATCAAACAAATTCTGCTGCACTTGTGCGTGCATGAGGACACTGAACGTGCACTGTTTGTGCAAAGACTGAACTGTCATTAGACTGTGTTCACGGGACAAGCAGTGGTTGGTGCAGATGATTGAGCTGTGTCTTGTTAGAGAGTAGAGAGGTGCTCCATTTGTCTAGTAGTTAGACGTGAGCAGTTGTGGTGTTGCATGATTTCTGTGCGTCAGCTGCATAGCGTACTAAACAAAACATCAATCTTATATTTTTGTGCAGTTTTGCGTCTGTCTTTGCAGTTTTTAAACAACTTTTGGGCCAGAAACTATCATTTGTATCTGGCAACGCTGCCCCAAGCACTGCAGGCTCGGGCTAGGACGCAATTTATTGTCCTCAGGCTGCAAGCTGACTCAAACGTAGGACTCAAAATGTGAAAGTTTAATATCAGGCTAGAAGTCACAGAATTCAAGACAACAAAGCAAACTGAGCGGAGAGAAGTGGAATTAGGCAAAAAGGAGGAAATACCAAAAACAAACAAAGACAGAAAAAGAATTGGTCAAAGCAAAGCTGAGGACCTGGAAAACTTGCAAGGAGAAGAAAGACTAGAAAGAGTATAGGTCAAGAGGATAACTTCAATTTCATACACAACACAAAAGGCCAAGTAAATTAATTAAAAGTATCTCCAACACCTTTAGGTTCAATTAAAGCATGCACGTATATATAGAGCATATTGCCTTCTTTGAAAAGGGTATTTAGGGTTAAAATGAATGTTTGAATAGAAGGATGAGAGGTTAGAGGTGAGGACTGAATGTCATGCTTTGCTGCAAATACATTCAGAACAGTGTCAGAGGAGGTTCACTGATTCTTAAAATGTTGTTTACGAGGGCGAGGCTGAGAAGGAGAGGGGTGGGGGGGTGGGGGGGTGGAGAGGCTGATAAGAGACCAGCCGGGAACAAACCGAAGCCAGCAGACAAGATCAGAACCGAACGGATAAGAAGCGAAAAGAAAAGCCGCCGTCAGGCAGGGAGAGAGCGAAGCGTGACCTCATCGCTCAAGTGAGACGCCGCGGAGCACATTCAGCAGAGTCAGAGAGGATTCGCTCGCTCACACATGAGTCACACCTCACAAATATTTGATATAGTAAAACATCCGTCATCAGAAACCCCCCACCCCACACCCTCCCGCACAGATGATGGCAGGCTCAGAGGTATGTGGTGATGTAAAAGCGCTGACGTGTGGGAATGTAAGACAAACAGAGGACTATATGCTATCAGTATTCACTTTGTGTTATTGATGTGTTATTTTAGAAGGAGCACCTCCCCTGTCCTCAGCCCTGACACTAAAAAGCAAAGCTTAAAATCCATCGCCATGAACCGAGACATGTGCCTGAAGTGGTGAAATGCAATTCAATAACTTAAATTGCCCCTCGGGGACAAATAAAGTTTTCTGAATGTCACGTAGCAGTGGTAGAAATTCAGGCTAGCTTTAAATTTAACTTTCATAAAAAATGTCATAAAAATGAATTCTGATTCCTGGTTTGACCACAAGAAAGAAAGTCTCAAATATGAAGAGTGTGTGTTTGTGGCTGGAGCCAGACTGTATCTACAATTATTATTTTCTAGGCTGTACATAAAGATTATTATAAATATATATGTTCATTTATTTAACCTTTGTTGAGATTAAAAATCTCTTTTCCAAGAGCGTCCTAGCTGAGACAGACGACAACACAAGTAACACGATTTCATGCAAGGTTACAAATATGCATAAGACATCCACAGTGAAAAGAGCAGAATAACAAGTCCCAAGAAGATATCACTGAAACAGCAGCGAACTGGAAGCAAAACAGGACTTTCCAAGACAATCCATTGTAAATTGGTTACACTTCGGCAAAGAGCGTAGTATTAACTAAAAGAAAATGCGAGTGAGTCAGGATGAAGTGTGGGCGGGGCATCGATATCACAGCTCCTCCACGTGGCTCCACTCTCGGATCGTACTGATCAGACTCTGGCTCTAAAGTCACAAGATGGCGCCGCCTGTATCCCCAGAAAATAGCATCACTTTGGCCAATGCAAAGGAGGAAGTGGGGATGCATTGTCAATATTTATATACAGTCTACGATTAAAACATGCATCATAATGGAATCCCAATGTTCATATTCTGATTGTAAAAACAGGGACAATACGAATCAATCAAAATGTCTACAGCCAGATGTTTTTGCCTTCAACTCATTTAAGCCTTGAGATTTAGAACATTTTGCAACTGAAGCAGAAGGAGCAGCATACGTGATCACCAGAGCCTCCAATTCAGTACGAGCTTTAGAGACATTTAGTAAAGACTTTAGTTTTCCACACCGTTTTGAAATATGTGCATTGATCTGTGGATAAGATGAAAGTAGACCAATATGGATGAGATTATACCAGTGGTTGAAGTCTACAGGTGGACAAAGCAAATCTGACCCTGGTTTACGACACTACCCGGCAAGTGTAAGCACTGTGAGGATGCATGTATGGATTTAATAATTCTTTCATGCATCAACAAGTCTTCCTGTGGCCTTGAGATGTGTGTATTTATAGACCACTGGGATTCAAGCTCAGTCCCCTAGCATTAGTTATGCAGTGTCCTTTTGTAACAGTGTTAAAGGAAAAGAGGGAGCGCCGTAAGTTTCTCCTCTCTGCACATTCAAATTAGACGTCACCAAATGACGTCCGCCACTCTCAGACACGTCAGTGCTTCAGAAAGTCACGTCCTCTGGATAAGACAGAGGTGATTTGTGCTCGGCTTGTGTAAATAAGCATCAGTCTCAGCGCTGGAAATGTCAGGCTCAACACGAGAGGCGTTCTGGCGCTCAGCGCTGCCGAGTCAAAACACACAAATCTATCCTCCACTTAGAGCAGAAGGGACGGAGACGAGTACCTACAGGACTCAGATAATTGTCTCGCTCTGTGGGCTTTCAGGCTGATTCATTTGGGCTTTCTCACATCGTGGTGACTAAAACACACAGAGTGGAGAGACTTTCTGATTAAGGCTCAGCGGATGAAGACGGTAAAAGCTGAAATTTGTACTGACTTGCAGAAACAGAGCTAGATGGTGAAAATATGGAAACATATAAAACAATGAAAATGAGCAAATATAAAATAAAAATATTTCTAACATAAACAGTTGTGTCTTAAACTTTGGGAAAGTGTTGCACGCTCTCATCTCTATTATATTTGATAAACAACATAGGTTTGAACATAAAGACATAAAGCTGAGACTGACATCGTGAACAATGTCCACCAGCCTCTGCAGGACAGGCTGAGAAGCTCGTTCAGGGACAGGCTGCCGTCTCTATCCTGCTCCATGGACAGGTTGAGGAGGACATTTGTCCCTCAGGACATAAGACCCTACAACGCCTCCCTGTGATTTACCAACTGGACTGTGGTCACTGATGATACTACTGTATATTTTTTACACTTAAATATCTTTATATCTGTTTCCATGTGATGAAGCTACTGGTCAATAAATATCTCCCGGAATAAATAAAGTATCTAATCTAATCCAATCTAATCTAGTCTAATACATTAAATACAGTTTGACTTGGATTTGACTTGAATTCAGCCTTTTCTGCATGTGTGCAACCAAGTTAACTGTAAGGTTTGTTTAGGACTGGGATGGATCAATAGAAAAATCTACAAATACCAAGGCTTTAGACTTTTTGACCTAGCTTATAGTTGGAGCTGGACTGAACCATCCCTTAGTTATGCTGCTATAGGCCTAGGCTGCTGGGGGACGATGCACTGAGCACACGTCCTCTACTCTCTTCTCTCTTGCACCGAGCTCCTGTCCTCTAATTTCTTATCCAATTTCTTCTCTATTACTACTCATGCAATTCTGTGCTACTATTGTATAGTATGTTAACTGCTGTACTGGATTTTGTAAAACATGTGTTTGTAAAATGTGTAGAGTTTTCATTTCCTGCATAAAGTCTCTAACTATAATCTTACACTTACACATCATAAAATGTAATGATTTGCATTATAACAACTTTTTGTCCCCATTGTCAAGTCACATTGTCGTTTAGGTCCCCATGACACCAGTAAAACATGGAAAGCACACACAGAAACTCATGTTTCTTTCTTTGTGAGGACCTTGCAGTGACACAATGCATTCCCTAATGCTGACCTTAACCCTAACTTCATTTTAAACTTTACCCAAAAACCAAGTCTTAACAGGTTTTAACCCCGTGACACAGAGTGTCCCGAATTCGCCTCACACCGCTTCCACTCAGACTGCAGCCGAGATGTATTCCTCATATGCCGGTTTGTGCACATTCAATACATACCTAAGAACCTTTTGCAAGCACTAGTTTCCCATTGGATTGGTCAGAGTGGGAACTACATCCAGTTAATGGAAGCTAACGAATGCGTAGTGTAACATTTTAAAGTTTAG
>JASGAT010394010.1:0-14162 GCA_030220025.1 Chelon auratus | reverse complement strand
CTTTTAGAATTTACTAAAATGGTGAAAAACTATTTTGTTGTGTTAAGATAGATGTTCCTGAGGATATCATGAAGTCTTGTTCCAATCAAAACAAGGAAACTGTATTTTTTACACATTTTAAATGGTAAACGGGTCAAATTTGACCCTAACACAATATAAGGGTTTTAATGCAGCTACATCACATACTCACTTGGCTAGCCTTACATTCAAAAGAAAAAAACAAACACCACTGGGCCATAAGAACTGCTCAGAGAGAAAGACACCGAGAGAACATTTTGGTTGTATTTTCCGATTAAGGGATGAAACACAAGATAAATGCAGCATATAATCAGGGATGGTGAAATGGGCAACGAAGACCACTAGGGAAAAACCTAAAACTTGCCAATATCTTAAAGCATTGGACGTAAAAGTCTATGATGTTAATATGCAAATTAAGCCACTGAGAACCTGTGAAAAGGATCTGCCTCTTCCTTTTCCATAATTGGTCCTTTACACAGTCCACTGCTCCTCAGCCTCAGCGCTCCAGAGTGAGCATCTATCACCAGACTTTCTCCACGTTGCTACCCTCCACCCCATTAAAGTAATACAGGCCTCTGCTGAGACCACTGATACCATAAATGTTACACATGGGCCTCTGTCACACTCGCAGCACCTCTCATTTGTGTTGCGGGTGCCACACTTGGCCCGACCCTCCTGGTTTGTTTGGGTTTCCTTTCCGAGGCAGGTCTGCAGTATAACACAGGCAGGCCGTTATCATTGAAGTCTAATATGTATAGGCACTTAATGGCCGCATTCATAATGCAATACTACAAATGTATGGAGCTAAAGCTGTTGGCCAGGCAAGCCATTGCTGTGATGATTCATGTAATTTTGGCAAATGCTGTGCCTTAAAGGTACAATAGCTAGCAACTGTCTGCCCCACCCTCACTACATAAGCCCGAGTGTCAGAGAGAGAGAGAGCAGAGAGCCTAGAGAGTAATGATGAGAGGGTGCAGTGTTAGTGAGAACTAAGCAGTGAATCTGGGATTGTTATTTTCTGAGTGTTTCACAGCAGTTGGATTGTAAATCAAATATATAAATTCCCACCATGCAGCACAACCCTATGGAAAGGTGATGCATTGTTGGATTTTGTGTGAATCCAGCTAAAGGGCACGCTTCATTCAGTTCACAGCATGAAAGCAATATTTTAGATTTTAACTACGTATCCTGTATTATTATTATTGCATACAGTATCTGGCATTAAAAAAAATATATATATATCCTGTCCTAATAGACATACATGCTTTTAGTGTGCTAACTGCACTGATGGCACTTCCACTTGGATATTAGTGAAGTATCTCTATAGAGGTAAACAGTGTAGCTAAATCCATAATATCACAACTGCACTTGCTATTGAAATAGGCATCTATATAATAATAGACATGTATACATATACTGCAATATACTATTTGTATGTCATATAGGCATTTTAATAGGTCATATCTTCCAAATAGTTAAATTCAACTATTCTGAGATCTAGTCCCTAGTCATATGACAGCTATAGGATGATATGTCACCAGATGCAGACCAGACTGACGTCTTGACACAGATATGTCAATCGAGTCAGGCACACCCTCAAATATACCACTCTTAGAGGCCTAATATCTGCTAGAATTATTTAGAAAAAGACCAACAGGACTGGAATGAGATGAACTCAATTACGCTAACAGCATCACGATGATGTAAGTTGCAGATTGGGTGTCCGCTAGAGGCAGATATGTTCCGGAGCCAGCGTCCAGCAACTCTCAGTGCACTTTAAGACACTTCGGCATTGGCTTCGTATTTCTAAACCTCACGGCTCCATCCATTTTTAGATGCGGTTTATATCAGTAATGCTAACATTCGCACAGTGGCATACTTCATTTCTCACACCGTTTGTGTTGTATTTGAGCTTTTAGGTTTATTTTTTTTAACAAGAAGGCCTCGCTTCAGCATGTGCAGAAATACAAAGGTTAACCGTCGTTTTGTGCTAGAGAGTAACAGGTAACCTACCACTCCATTAACCTTTGACCAAGTGCATGGTTGGTCCAGAGGTGGCTGGGACTGACACACAAAGATTACATTTTTTACTTGAGTTCCTCGCTCAGCAGATGGATATAAGCCAATGGAGTGAGAAAGGTTGATCTTTGAAGAAGGTAAATGATGTCTTTACAGCTGTAATACGCTTCTTTAATATCCACTATTCCGAGATAAGTCTACTTAATAGCTGTCAGACCACAAGGGAGTAGACAAAAGCTTTTTTTCTCTCTCTCTCTCTTGTTGTTTCTCAACAGGCTTATCTTGCCAGCACAAGAAAATTGAAATCCGTGTGAAATGATTTCGCCCCTCCAATAATGGGATTGCTCTTTTTGGATGCACCCCACCCTGCCGCCCCTAGATCTCCCAGCCGGTTTCCCTCCCACTTCGTCCATGGTGCCAGCAGAAGATTGGCATTGGCATTTAGAGGGATAATGAAAACCAGTGTGAGGTGTGCATCCCACCAGCGGCTGGTGGATTGAAAGGTGAGAGAAATGAGAACGGCAGCAGGCAGTCAATCTGTATTCATATGTTCAACACATGTCTATGATAAAGAGAAGGAAAAGGTCAGGGATTTACCGTTAACTACTGGAGGCTCTCATGCTGAACCAATATTTCCATAACACAGTGAAATACAGAATTCCTATTCTGGCTGTAAGTACATAATAAGGCCAAAAGCGAAGATACAAACCAGGAAGATGTTTTCTCTTTCTCTTGTACTCTGCACTGGAAATTGGTTTCATTTTCATATGGTGCTCAACTCATAGCACACCTCTACACCTCTCGACCAACCAAGCTGTTTTTTTTTTTTTTTTTTATTACTGATGCATAGAGCATCATTCACTTACTGTCAAGCAAAGTCAATGAAAAGACGTTTGACTTGAAAAGCTCATTGTTATAAATGAAGATCTATGACAAGCACTGAAGTTCAAATCCTGACCCAGAGGCGACACACGATCTTCATCTGTCGATACCTTGCTCAGTTGCCCAGGAGAGGCATTAGGCTTAAAAATTCTATGAAACAGTTTGGACTCCTAGTGCTTGCCATTAGTGTGTGAACCTGTGTGTTTGTGTGAACGAGTGGGCAGATGTGTCATTGTGACTATAAAGGTCTTTGCGTTTCAGTAGGTAGAAACGTTCTGTACAAATACAAACCCTTTAACATAATGTTCACACTACTGAACCTGGGTCCTATTACTCCATGTGTGCGTACAAGACAGATAGGGATGTCATACCCAGAAGGCAATCCTGCAGGGCAGCTGTCAGCACTATACCTAAAATATGCTTTTTTTGTTTGTTTTTGGCACCGCCATGCCACTGAAATTTAAAATGTCTCCCATCAGCCTGGGTGTAGGACCTCTAGATACAAGAATCCATGCTCAAGGAGAGGTCTCGCTCTGGAAAGTTACGTGAGGTGACTTACTGCAGGAAAACAACAGTGCAGACGTGAGTGAGAGTTAGGGAGAGCCATCCAGGGAAGGGTGGAGCAATGTTGCAGGTGGAGCGGTCTGTGAATAAAAATTTCACAGTGCAGAGCTTTTATAGGCGACCTCACATGGACAGGGGCACTCTGACGTTGTGGTGGGTGCAGTGCTCCTGCAGACCATCGTCATTTGACATTAACAGCCGGGAACTACACTAAAATACCTGATAAAAAGCCCAAATTTAAAGTCGGTTGACTGTATCATTGCATGTCCGTAGGCTCTGCAGTTTCTGAGACAAAAAATGATAATTCTGACATTACACCTAGAGACAATGAGAAAAGCATTAATGAAAGCTGTTCATAATAAGTGTCATAGAAGTAATGTTGAAATTGTATTTGCATAAACTTCAAGTCTCGATGGAAGTAGGCAGGTTACAAAGATTTTATTGAAAGCTAACAGGAAGCCACTCAAAACACGTGGGCTAAAACAACGCAGCCCAGCCCTGTGGTGCAGTAACACAGGGGGTGTTAGACCATCTCAGAGCCTCCATTTTTGCAGAAGATTTCAAATACAGACTTCAACCACCTAATGGCCCTAATGGTCTTAAATTGCCTCAGCCAGCCTGTGGTGCTTCGTCTGTGTGATTACACACTTCTGCCTGGCAGCATTCACAACATTAGAATTGCCAAGCCCCACAGACTCTAGGGAAAGCAATCTGTTATCGATATAAATGCAGACATAGTCGCTAACTCACTTATCATCTCTCTCTCTCTCTCTCTCTGCAGACTTTGTTATTCCTCATCATTCTCTCCTTCACGGCAGTGTATTGAAAATAATTCAGCTTGTGAAGCTGCGCTTCTTGCGCCGTCGTTTTGTTGATTGGATCGGAGCTTTTTTAACTTCGCTCATCGCCCCGCACGATGTCTGCAAACTTTGACGAAACAAGGAAAGATGGAGTGCTTCGTGACTGTGTTCTTACACGTAGTGTGGTAATGTACAGAGCTGAAGTGAAACTGTTGCTTCAAGGTTATACTTTGAGCCAAAAATGATTCATTCTAGTGGCCGTTTTTAACGAGTCTTTCAGATTTGACCTTTCTTTACCGTACGACCTCTCTCACAAGGGATTGCTGCTCAGATGTTGTAAAGGCGACATCAAATGAGAGAGCAGATAAAAAAGGAACCGGCAGATTCTATCACTGCTCTGCTATAAAATAAGTGTGGCTGTAACTTTTTTGAAGACGAAGATCAAATTTACAGTTTGTAGTAACAGCACACTACTGCAGTTTGTAGAAATACACAGTTGTAGCCATGAGGGAAAAGTGATTGCTTTATATTTCATTGACCTTGCCTGGCATAGCCAAACTCTGAAAATGAGTTTGGTAATGCAGCTTATGATTTATTATGGGACGTGTTTTTTAAAACATACAGAGAAAAAGAAAGTTTTACTTCCTGTCTTTGTGTGTTCCCGCCCCTGGGATTCCGATCACCTGTTGTGTGTCTTTTGTGCTCTGCCCCTCATTGGTCTCACCTGTCCTTCGTTATTCTATCAGCCCTTGTGTGTGAGCGTATATATATATATATATATATATATATATATACACACACATATATATATATATATATATATATATACACATATATATATATATATATACTCCTGCCTTCCACTACATCCAGTTCCTTGTGCTTTCTCATGTTTCGTGAGTTCCTGTGTTGGTTTTTGGTTGTCACTTGGATTTTACCTGCATTTTATTTGCTTGGCAGCTTTTTGACAGAGCATAATCAGTTCCCGCCGGAGTGACTCCAGGCCAGCTTTCTGTCACAAAATATTTGTAAATGGGGCACATGGTATACTTGAACCTATTATTTCTGACACGAAAAATAATGATGTGAATGTGAAACAAGTTGGCTATTGTCAGCTGTAGTGACCATGAAGATGTCTACTTTGCACCTTCAGACGAGAGGCAGCATCCAAATAAGTATAAAGTAGTCTATTCAAGCAGATTCCAAGGAGGCGCTAATTTATTGAGGGTTCTCCAGCTTCTTTTGTGGTTATTGTGGCTTGATTTGGTCACACTGCACATCAAATCAAACACCAAATCCCGCTCTTTGTGCAAGCATAACTTGTTCAGTCTTCTTTCAAACACAGAGAAAATGATGAGCAGCTGAGTGCGGTTGTTTCACCTAAATTGCATTAAACTGGACAAAGTCTGTGTGAAATTTCCAAGCTACTTCCTGGGTGTATTTTTTTTAAGTATACATCAAATGAAAGCTTAAATTCACCTTCACAATGAGCCTAAGCATGTCCACTTTGTACCTTCAGAGGATGTAATATAAGTGAGCGTCCATTGTGGAGTTTTTAGACTGAATGGCAGCTGTGACCTTTCCCTAATCCCTGATTACTAGAGTAAAAGCAGAAATGTACCTCACAGTTCATCAACAGTTATGCCACATCTATGGAAGGATCTAAGTTTCATTTATGTCCTATATTTTGTTCTTGTAAGACCCTCTCAAATTACAGACAACTGCTCAGAAGGTCATACATACTCCATAACAGCGGAATAGATACCCATTTACTGTTTAAATTCCCCGATTGTTCCCTGATTCCATGGACTCGCGCTTACAAGTATACCTGAGATCTTGGCTAAACATACCGAGTTCGCTGTAGCATTGCAGCGAAGTATAACTTCTTTAAAATGCATCATTTATGACACAAGCATCTGTCTTTGCTTGTCAAAATGGGCTTCCACCCTGTTCTCTGCCAGCTCGTGATGCAATGCTCAATTTGCTGCTCAACCAAGAGATATTGCACCAGCAGAACATCGAAAGCTTTCTGTGAATCACTGAAAACTACATCCTTGAGAGAGCAAAAACAACATGTATTCACATTATTGTAGATACGGGCTGTCCTGTGGGCAAATCACAATATTTCACAGCAGCACAGAGTCTTCTCTGATCTTCGTCACCTTCCTTATTTGTTCCAGGGTGAACTGCTTGCTGTTGTGTTTCAACTCGGTCTGAGTGCTTGGTGTTTTTGATCTGCAGACAGCATGATCAAAGGGAGAGCTGGTGGGGGAAAGGACGGGACAGTGGTCTGTGATTGTACCTGGGTCACCAAAGACACCATGCTGGCTCCATGGATGCTATAGCATGAAAACAGATCTGTCTCTACACGATTACACGGCATCAGTCTTCCAAAAACAGCTGCTCAACATGACTGGAATGGTCAATTTGGACCTGGACCTCACATGGTGAGGGCTTTATGTCCACAAAGTGGTATGTGGTGTGGCAATGTTTTTGTTTGTAACCCAAGAACATGGCGAGAGGAAAATAATAATAATAATAATAATAAAAAAACAGCTACGATTTGCCTGCTTTGTTAGATAAAGTTACACACGTGCATTCGAGAGTCAAACAAAGCAGCGTTCATGCATTTTTCATAAGCCTTGTCAGAGTTGGGAAGCCAATCCTTTCAGGACGGGACATTACACGGCTCATTTAGGGTGTCGTGCTGCTACATGGAAAACGGCTTCACTACACTTCTAACAGCTGTACAGAGCAAGCCGCGGCGCTTGTTAAGTGCAGCATTTGGCTGAGGATATTGTGCCGAAAACAGGAAATAAAACACGAGCAGATGGTTCTTATTTGTGTTTGGTTTTGTTTTGAATTTTTGAAATTCATTGTTATTGGCACGTCCATACAGATCTATCAGGTCTCAGTCTATATATTGTCCATTCATGCATAGTAGGTATGCAAAAGTACATTTGCACCAAGATCTTAAGCATGCAGTCTGATATACAGTATTGATTCTGGCTGTCTTTCAGCATTCAATCCAGCATTGTGCTGCATTGCAAAACTAGCCTGTGCAACACAAGCACTATACAGAAGATGAAATTCTAAGCAGGCTGTTATTAATTACTTAATGCAATGCATAACTCCACTGCTAAAAACTTCTGCTCCTGCACTGGTGATGTACTGTACCTGTAGCTGTGGTAGATGTAGATGGAAATAATAATAAATGGAGAGTTGGTCATTGTAGTTTGATAGATTTGACCCATTTATCCAGCGGCAGCAGCAGCAGCGGCGGCTGTGAGACACAGTTCATGGAGGAAATAAAGGTACTTTACAACCCTCGGGGTACAATTGCTGCAGTTTGCATAAAGGATCGCGAGTCAAACAGCACAAGCATTATTCACGTATTTATTTAATTCCGCTGTGCTAGTATACAGATATTGTTTCCCCGACTGCAAACAGATTTGCCAAACCCTGCTTAATTCCAGGATAGATTTTTTTCCCCCACTGCCACTAACCTTAGCTTCACATTCATTGCCATAATTATATTGTACTTTTTTTTTAATACTTGTTTTTCCTCAGGCTTACTTTGACCTTTAAAAATGTCGTGGTAAAAAAAAAAAAATAATGATAAAAGAGAGGAGGAGAGGAGAGTGAAAAGTTTAACTGTGAGAGTAATTAGGTTTCCAAACATGGAAAGATCTAACGCTGTGTGATATTTGCTTAAAAATGTAGAGAGAGTTAACCAGAGAGACACAGAAAAAGATCATTTTGCCTATACATTCACAGGTTTAAATGTACAAGAATGCACTGGTAAGATAAGTGATTAATCTTAGATGAAGTGTCTTTATCATTTTCTGATATTACACAGAAATATAACCGAGAAGGCAAGCGTAGTTTGGGGTATTTACAAATCAGAGACTATATGACTGAGCCTAATCATCTGAATTCCCATGCAGAGGATCAGAGGGCACCTATGTTTTTTTGTAAAATCTTTAATGGGCTACAACACATATTTGTAATAATCTGAAGGATTCAGGATGTGGAAGAAACAAGGAGGGATGGCTAAAAATATTTTCCATAATGAGAAATACTGTATATACTGTATACAAAGTCATTCATAGCTTTTATTTCACACCTTTGAGGCTTCATAGATTGGACCTCCTGACTGGTGAGCTATGCTTGAATGCTGGACAGAAACATTTTTTACATGGAATCTGGGAATGAGGGAGCTTGGCAACCGTCCATTTTGGGATAAAGTCGTAGAACGTGTAAGGATGCGGGTGGGGATGACACCATCTAAATCACTCGGGCTATGTCCCGGGGGATCAGAGGGATCTGCCAAATATTTCAAAACATGACCTAGCTGTGACAAATATAGGGGTTGTCACTGCCGCTCTAGTGACCCTCAGATGTAGAAAACCAAACGCCCTCCAGATTTGAAAAAAAAAAAAAAGTGGCTGGAATGTATCACTGAAGACGTGTTAGCTAGAGCCAGTGATGAAGGTGAAACCGTCAAGAGGTCGTGGGTAATGTTATGTATATGCAATATGTTGCGTTGTAATGGTTTAGTTGTAGTGCAGTGGCAGGGAGGTTGCCATGTTGTGTTTTGCGCAGTTAAAGAGGGAAACATTTCTGGAATAATTAGCTGATTGTTACAGGAACTGGTTCAAGAGTTTAATGACTCAGATGTAGCTCAGCTCTCCACACCAATGACAAGAAAGATTTTTGCACACGTGAGAAAAGGCAATTCATAACTCTTCAAATAAACATATACTACATACTATACCAACTAATAAAAGCCAGACGGAAAGTCTAATGAGTCGATAAAAATGTTGCCAGTAAAAATATTGATCCCTCTCTCTTGCCGTCTTAGAGTGCACCTACACTCGATCAATGTGCGCGCTTCCAAACCTCCAAGCCCGTATCAGCTGGCGCTTGAATCTGAGCCGAGCCGAAACGGTGTCTCACGGGTCGCTGTGGACTGCTTTGAGAATCCCCCTCTCATCTGTGTAAACTGAGTAACTAATAGTCTAAGACAGGGGTGTCAAACTCATTTTAGTTCGGGGGCCTCATACAGCCCAATTTGAGCTCACGCGCGCCCGACCAGTAACACAGTGGCACGGTAACCTATAAATAATGACAACTCCAGATTTGTTTCCTTTGTTTTATTGCCGAAAAGGTTCATTGCTGTGGTCTGCTGTTTAGCTTTGGATCTCTCAGGGTTGTGCTACTCTTAGTGGACCAATTAGGAATAGGTGATAACTTAATGATGGTAATTTTCAGTGTCTGTCTTCTATTTAATTTTCACACTTTCTTCTTCTTCTTCCTCATCCTCTCTTCCTTTTTCCCTTCTTTATTTTCCTTTGTCTACTCTTCTTTTCTCCGTTCCTCCTTGCTTCTTCTTGCCCTCTTCCTCTGCAAATCCATCCCGCAGGCCACACTGGACCCTCCGGCGGGCCGGTTTTGGCCCACGGGCCGCATGTTTGACGCCCCTGTTCTAAGGCTATTGTTTACGGCAGCCTTAGACTGTGCAACAACAGCAGTGGTGGTGCTGCCAATCCGAGTTGTTTTGTTTGTTTTGTTTTTCTTATCTGAAAAAATATTCAGGTCATATTTAGTGCCCCACATCTCGGAGATTGTTGAGAGTGAAAAATAAGATCTTGGGTGATCAGCCACTGTACGCCACATCCGCGTCTTACTGCACATTATCTGCCCCTGAAATTACATGGCACAGGCTGCATATATTAGTCATGTGGCTCGTGTGGCTATAAATATAGAGATCCAAGGGTGATTTGGCCCTGATCTGTCACATATGTTAGCTTTTATTTCTCCAGGTACATAGAAGGGTTAGAACTAGTATTATGCCACAACCAGTGCAGCCGATGACAGATGTCATCTTGCACCTGTATTATAAATGGTAACATTTTAACCTATCTGAGATCTCTGAACATTCATTCATTCATCTTCTGTACCCGCTTATTCCTGTTAAGGGTTGCGGGGGTTCTCTGAACAGGGTATGAAATTAAAAATAATAAATGAGTCAAACTGGCTCTGAGCAAACAGCATTGAGATTTGGTTGCTGTACTTGTGGACGACTTGGGACCATAGGGTCTGTAGCTGGAATTCCCACTGCTCCAACGTATTTGCTGTTTATAGGAATTGATGGTTTTAAATGTAAAAAAACAAACTGCCTGACTGTGGGGTGAAATAAGGAATACAACTGATTTATTTTCACCTTTGGACTATGAAAACTGCAAAAAATTCTGTCTCTGTAACACAGAATAGAGTGTAAGGCATGCGTGGTGTGGGTGAACTGACACTCAGATGCAAATAAAAATAAACAAAACAAGCTAATTGAGGTGTCGGAGCTGAGCTGGAGATTTGTTCAACATGACTCACCGAGTTTGCTCATGAGGCCATAGCTGACCTCAGCAAACAAACAAAGTGCGGGGTCTTTGCCAGTTGGCTGTGACTCATCAGCGTGATCCCTATATTAGCAACAACAACAACAACAACAACGCATCGAGCTGCGTGTGTGCCTTGCTACGGCGCTACTCAAGGAGCAAACGTGCGCCCGTTGTCTGACTAAATGTGGGGAGAGATAAAAACCAATTAATCTCAAGTGATTTCGAAAGGATTAATTACGCACTGCCACCACACTCTGAGCACCACCAGCCGCACAAGAAAACCACAAACACACCACTGTTATGAATTAGATATAATGTCACACAAATTCACTGTTAAATACCGCTAGTTATTCCCAGACCGGGATTTTACAGAGGAAATGCGCATGTGGTATTAAATATGCTGCTACATTTTCATTCTTGTAACACAAACACGTTGGGGAAAAAATGTGCCAAATAACCTGCCCTGATCTCAATTTCTGAAGCCAATATTGATCTGTTGTAGATATATTTGCGCCTGCTCAGCTGACAGTTGGTATTTTGCACTCTGCTGAAACCATTGTTTCCTGCCAAAATTCTATTCTTGTCAAGGAAACAGAGGAACACTATGAATGTCTACTGAAAGTGATTACTATTCGTATCCAAACCAGAGCTTTGTTGCAGCCGTGCATGGTTGCGGAAGTTGTAAAATGAAACGATTCATTTCATTGAAGGGGAGAGTCTTGTCCAGTGCTGAATGATTGAAGTCTCTTAGATCATAAAGATCGTCCTCTATCGCTTATCGTCCTTAATGCTTACTGTGCACAAGTGACAATAGGAATCACTCAAATGAGTGAAAGTAAAAGCTTCTGTTAACTGCATTTAATGATCCACAAAAGATGATTCCTAATAGTCTCACTGAACCCTCTCATCATCCCTGCAGCACCACCTTCATGTGCATACCATCTCTACTAGTATGCAAGAAATATCCTGTTTGAACATCTGGCAAGAATCCTTATCAAGGCAAATTCTTTCTTTTCTTTTTTTTTGAAAAATATGATATATAATATGATGCCAGTACCTATTACAGACTACTAAACATTCCCAGATAATAGTAGTCCCGTGTGTAGAGAGGATTAGATCACATTTCTGGTTGGAATTGTGCAATATAGTTGAAGCAACACACTCTGGTGCGGTTCATGCATCATTAGGAATGAGTCATGCAACATATATCCAACATATTCATGTGGGTATATAGTCCGGTGATTCATTATGTTTGCATTTACTTTATTTACACCGATCAGGCATAACATTATGACCGCCTTCCTAATATTGTGTAGGTCTCCCTTGTGCCTCTAAAACAGTTGTGACTCATCAGAGAATGGACATGGGCCTTCTGAGGGTGTCCTGTGGTGTCTGGTAACAGGATGTTGTTAGTGGGGGCCTTTGTGTCCTATGAGTTGAGGGGAGGGTCCTCTGTGGATCATCCCACAGATACTTGATCAGTTTGGGATCTAGTGAATTTGGAGGCCAGGTCAACACCTTGTGCTGTTCTTCATGTTTTTAGTTGTTCCTAAACCGTTTTTGTGTGTCTGTGTCAGGCTGCATCCTGCTGGGGATGGCTGCGGCCATCAAGGAGTGTCATTGCTATGGGTTGGGGGTGCCTAGTCTGGGCTAGGTGGGCGGTACATGTCTAAGTAACATCCACACTAAAGCCAGGTCCAAAAGTTTCCCAGTAGAACATTGGATTGTCACAAGATTATTTACAAGTACAGGAGAAGTAAATAACCTGTACTTGGTCATAATGTTATGCCTGATCGGTGCACTTCTCATTTTACACTGATGTGTGTTAGCTCCTTTTATTGCCACAGCTCCCTGCAACCAATCCAACCTCACATTGTATTTCTCAAGTATTAGTATTGCGGGTTTTACAAAGATTTAACATTCATGTAAAGGCTTGTAAATGATGGATGACATATTCCAGCATAATAATAAATTCCTTCCAATATATCAATTTGAAACAATTTGCTATAAATGGTCATTGCTTTCAAAGTGTTAAGTGGTTCAGATTAAACTACATACAACACAAGTATAATGCATGTAATAACATCCCATTACTAACTCCAACTGTCGCCCTAACCCTTGCTCTGCAGGCCCGCTCCCATTATCATACTAACTGACCATGCCTGCTGTGACAGCTTCAGCTCCACTAAAAACACTCTCTGTTTCCCCATAATGATAGCCATTACCAGAAACCCCACCTCCGTCTCCTTCTCCTCCCTCACACACGCGCTGGCCCTAAAACCTGCCAGCCCCCCAGATGTTAAGAATTTCTCTTTTGTTCTTGACTTTGGCAAGCGTCGCTGCAGCCGAGGCGGGGCAGGGACTGTTTGTCCCCGTCACAATGTTAACAGAGAACACAGGAGCGGTGGCGAAAGCTACGCCATGAATAAAATAGCGCTCATTAGCGGTGCTCTTCTAAAAATCAAATTAGCCCACATTTTCACCTGCCAAGCTTAGATGATGGCTGCAGAAATAAATTGTGTAGCAACACAGCGGCGCGGCGAAACACTAATTAGTCTGTTATTTGCTGAAATCTAAGAAATAACAACGGCTTCAGATATAAATGGCCTCAAGGTGAAAGCATGTGTGTTTTCCATAACATTCATGGGTTTACATTTGGACAGTTTGCTTGGACAATGTAGCAGTTGGACCATTTGCTTGTTTTCCATTTCAATAAAAACATACTGCAGTTACATTTGGTGTTGCTGTTTTGATGGATGATCTCAGAGCAGCGAAAAAAATATATATATATAAATATATATTGTGTTTTGAGTGGCTGCCGACCTTATCAAGACTCCTTCGGGCCTGACTGCACTGAGGTTGATCTGAAAAGGCTTTTGAGTGAAAAATAGCTTCCCCAAGGGAGAAAGAGGAGGAGGAGGAGACACGTAGCGACTGGGTGGATAGAGAGGACGAATGGCGGCGGAGAGGAGATGGCAGGGTGACTCCTTTGCAGAATCTGCCCTTTAGATGAAAAGGCGTTAGTCAGCTCGGACCAGGGAGTAGAGAAGCTAACATGATTGGATTTGGCTGGGAAGCATGGGGAGATACTCTCCCTGAGGATGTGGGTGAAAGGATGGGAGTGGTGAAAGAAAAACGACGGACGGGAGAACAGAGCTTGAGACGGAGGGTGTTTACGTTAGAGAAGCTTGGGAACTCGAGGCCCGCTGAGGATAGTCACCAGCTATACCAGTCAGGAGTGGGGCTAATCTACTTCTCTCTAGCTTTGCCAGCTCTGACCATTCCATTTCACAGGGACGTGTGCAGTACATTGGTCAATAAGAAAACATTAATAACACCAATGCCAGCACTGGTACGTCATGAGACACTGGCCTAAATATAGTGCAGACAGAAAATGAATCAAATAAAATACATTGATAATTATAATTAACCTCAATTAACCAATAAAGCTAACAGTATCATTTAAGCTTTTGAACTTTTG